>PGFW01015456.1:0-13030 GCA_003123925.1 Haematobia irritans | reverse complement strand
GTGATTTCAACAGACGGACGGGCGGACATGCTTAAATCGACTCTGTCCAAATTTAGTTTGTTGCTACTTAGTCCTAATATGGTGCCTTATATTTTTGTAATTTTTTATATTTTTTATTTTTATTTATTGTTTATTATTTAAGATATTCCTGTAAGGCAAATGTTACCATTTGTCCATTCTTTTGTACACATTTAACTATCACAATTATTCTACAATAGTGGACCATTATTATTATTTTTTTATTAGAAGTTCATTACCTTAAGGTGTAGCTGGTAATCGTGTGTTATGATTTATTTTGAGGGGGGCTAGAAAAAAGCAATTATGCTTTCAGCACTGCCATAGGCTTTTAACAAATCGGCCAATATTTACATGATTTATGGCAGAGCAGTTATGTCATCTAGTGATTTGTAGATGCCTCCAGGGTTTTGTTATTTTTTTTTTATAGTTCCTACTCCATATTAGATTCGGTTTTTTTTGTTTAGTGTCTACCCTCAGTTTGTATGCCTTGAATTATTGTTGGCTTATTTCTTGTTTGTTGTTTTTTTTTGCATTTTTTATCCAATTTTCTTTGGAATGGGGGCTAGTGGAGAGCAAATATGAAATGGAACATAATTTCTTCTGTGGAAAGCTTATGTGGCTTAAAGAAGTCAAACTGCCAGCCTTCATCTACGCATCAGTGAGAAGGAGAAAAATAAACAACATCATCACTATTCGTACTACTACTCCTACTGCAACGAACATCACTATTGGCCTTTCCTCCTCTACTCTTGACCATGGGTATACTAAATTTGTCATTGTCATTTGTAACACATCGATATAGAGAGTGAAAATAAATAAAACCTTGAGGTATTTTAGAGCTATAAGTACCCAGCAACGAATTTGGAAGTTGTTCTAAAGACAAAAGTTTTGTGACAATTTACTTCTTTACCAAATATTATAAAAATTTTATTTCTATAGAAAATTTTCTCAAAATTTTATGTCTATAGAAAATTTCGGTGAAAACTTTTATTTCTAACGGAACCTATGTCATAAATTTTATTTCTATGCGAAAATTGTATCAACCAATTTTATTTCAATAGAAAATTTTGCCAAAATTTAATTTCTATATGAAAATTTTGACAAATATTATTTCTATAGAATAATTTTTGTCAAGAATTTTTTATAGAAATTTAGTCAAGAAATTTTTTATAAGAGAATTTTGGTCAAAATTTTATTTCTATAGAAGATTTTGTCAAAATTGTTATGTCTACTAGAGCATTTTGGTCAAAATTTTATTTCTGCATAGAAATTTTGTCAACATTTTGCTTCTTAGAAAATTTTTTTAAAAAATTGTATTTTATAGAAAATTCTGTAAAAATTTATTGCTATAAGGAAAATTGTTGTTAAGAATTTTATTTCTATAGAAAATTTTGTTAAAATTTTATTTCTATAACAATTTTTGTTAAAATTTTATTTCTAATAGAACATTTTGTTAAAATTTTATTTCTTATAACAAATTTTTTTTTTAAATTTTATTTCATAGAAAATTTGTCAAAATTTTAAACTTCTAATAGCAATTCTCAATTTTTCAAAGAAATTTTAATTATATAGAAAATGTCTGCAAAATTTTATTTCTATAGGAACTTTTGTGAAAATTTTACTTGTACGGAAAATCTTGTCGACATTTGTATTTGTAAATAGGAAAATTTGTGCAAACATTTTTATTTTCAAAGAAAAAAATTTGCAAAAATTCTATTTCAAAAAGAAAATTTTTCAATAATTTTATTTGGTATATTAAAATTTTGTTACATTTTATTTCTACAGAAAATTTTTTGTTAAAATTTTATTTCTATAGACAATTTTTGTCAAATTTTATTCTAACACACATTTTTTGTTAAAATTTTATTTCTATGAAAACATTTTGTGAAAATTTTATTTCTACGGGAAAATTTTGTCAAAATTTTACCTGTCTATAGTAAAAATTTTGTCAAAATAAATTTTTTTAATCAGAAAATTTGCTAAAATGTTTATTTCTATAAGAATTTTTTTGAAAATTGTACTTGTACGGAAAATTTTGTCAAAATTTTATTTGTACGAAAAATTTTGTCAAAATTTTATTTCTATAGAAAATTTTGTCAAAATTTTATTTCTATCGAAGATATTGTCAAATTATATATCTATATATATTTATATACTATAATAAAATTTTGTTTAAAATTTTTATTTCTACAGAAATTTGCTATAATTTTTTTTCTGTAGAAAATTTGTCAAGATTTTATTTCCGTCGAAAATTTTGTCAAAATTTTATGTCTATATAAAATTTTGTTAAAATTTTATCTCTACTGAAAATTTTGTTAAAATTTTATTTCTATAGAAAATTTTGTTAAAAATTTATTTCTATAGACAATTTTGTCAAAATTTAATTTTTATAACAAATTTTGTTAAAATTTTATTTCCATAGAAAATTTTGTGAAAATTTTATTTCTAAGGAAAATTTTGTCAACATTTTAGCTGTTCTATAGAAAAATTTTGTCAAAGGACATTTTTAATAGAAAATTTTGGCAAAAATTTTTATTTCTTATAAAGATTTTGTGAAAATGTACTTGTAAGCGGAAAATTTTTCTCAAATTTTGTCAAAAATTTAATTTTTATAACAAATTTTGTTAAAATTTTATTTCTATAGAAAATTTTGTTGAAATTTTATTTCATTAATTTTCTTTTATTCGAGACTTTTATTCAATATATAATTGAAATGATTAGTCAAGTCTCGAAGTCTTTTATTTCTATAGAAAATTCTTGTACAAAATTTTTACTTGCTAACTAGAAAATTTTTGTACTAAGATCTATATTTTTTATAAGAACAATTTTGAAAATTTTATTTCTATAAAATTTGTAATAATTTATCTTGCTATAGGAAATTGTTATAATTTCTATTCAAAATTTTTTTTATATCTATACGAAAATTTTGTAAAATTTATTTATATAGAAAATATTGTCAAAAAATTTATTTCTATAGAAAATTTTGCACATAAATTATATTTTAAGTGAGATTTTTTGAAAATATTTTCAAAATTTTAGTCAATTCATATGTATAGAAATTTTGTCAAGCATTTTATTTCAAAAAAATTTGCAAAATTCATTTCAAAGAAAATTGTTTCAAAAATTTTATTTGCTATATGAAAATTTTGTTAACATTTTATTTCTATAGAAATGTTCCATTAAATTTTATTTCTATAGAACAATTTTGTCAAAAATTTTTATTTCTATAGACATTTTTGTTAAATATTTATTTTGTAGAAAATTTTGTTGCAAAATTTTATTTATACTGTGAAATGTTTTGTTCAAATTTTACTTCATACTATAGACAATTTGTCAAAAAAGCTTTTTATAGAAAATTTTGCTAAAATTTTCATTTTCTAATAACGTATTTTTTGTGACAATTGTATTGTACGAAGAAATTTTGTCAATAATTTTATTTATATACGAAAACCTGTCAATCATTTTGATGTCAATACTAAATTTCACATTCTATCAAGAAAATTTTGTCCAAAATTATTTTATCTATAGCAAATATATATTGCTTAAGAATTTATTCTTCGATAAAATTTGTACTAAAATTTATTTCTACAGAAAATTTAATGTACAAATTTTATTTTCTATAAGAACACATTTTGTCTAAATTTTATTTCTAAGAAATTGGTTGTGAAATTTTTATTTCTTATAGAAAATTTTGTCCAAAATTTTACTTCTATAGAAAATTTTGATAAAGAAATTTTTTAAATATAGAAAATTTTGATAAAGAAATTTTTTAATAGAAAATTTTGCCAAAATTTTATGTCTATATGAATTTTGTGAAAATTGTACTTATACGGAAAATTTTGAGAAAATTTTGTTTGTATAGAAAACTTTGTCAACATTTTAATTCAATAAAAAAATTTCATAAATTTATTTTCTAAAGAATTTTTCAAAATTTATGTTTCTAAAGAAATTTTTCAAAATTTTAGTTTCTATAGAAAAATATTTGTTGAAAATTTTATTTCTATAGCAAATTTTGTTTTAAAATTTTATTTTATTTTTAATTCATAAGCAGAAAATTTGTTTTAAAATTTTTATTTCTCATAGAAATTTTTTTTTTAAAATCTTATTTTCTATAGACAATTTTGTCAAAATTTTATTTCTATAGAAATTTTTGTGACAATTTTTATTTCTATAGACAATTTTGTCAGAAAATTTTACCTTCTTAGAAAATTTTTGTTCAAAAAATTTTTTTAATAGAAAATTTTGTCAAAAATTTTATTTCTATAAGAATTTGTGAAATTGTACTTGTACGGAAAAAAAAAAAAAAAAAAAAATTATTTTTTTTGTCAAAATTTTATTTCTATACAATATTTTGTCAAAATTTACTTTCTATAGAAAATATTTCAAAATTATATTTTCTATGAAAATTTTGCCAACTTTATTAGTATGAAAATGTTTGTCAAAATTTTATTTGTATAGAAAACTTTGTCAACATTTTATTTCAATAAAAAAATTTGCAAAAATTCTATTTAAGAAAATTTTTCAAAATTTTTTATTTCTATAGAAAATTTTGCTAAAATTTTATTTCTATAGAAAATTTTGTCAAAATTTTTTATCTAAAGAAAATTTTGTTTTAACAATTTTATTTCTATTTTTATAGAAAATTTTTGACGTATATTTTTATTTCTATAGAAAGAGTTTTGTAAAAATTTATTATTTCTGCAAAGAATTGTTGTCAAAATTGTATTCTATAGAAAAGTTTGTCAAAAAATTTATTTCTATAGAAATGTTGTCAAAATTATATTTCTATAGAAAATTTGCCAAAAACTTTCAATTAGTATAGAAAATTGTCAAAATTTTATTTCTATAGAAAAATTGTTCAAAATTTATATTTGTGTAAAAACTTTGTCAAAATTTTATTTCAATAAAAAATTTTGGCCAAATTTTATTTTTAACAGAAAATTTGGTTTAAAATGTTTATTTGCTTTTAGAAAATTTTGTAAAGTTTTTGTTTTCTTATAGGAAATTTTTGTCAAAATTTTATTTCTGTAGACAATTTTTGTCAAAGAAATTATTTCTGTAGAAATTTTTCTCAAACTTAATTTTTTTGTATTGAAAATTTTGTTAAAATTTCATGTTGGGATAAAATTTTGTACAAACTTTTATTTTGAAATTTTGTCAAAATCTGATGCTCAGAAGAATTTGTCAAAATTTTTCTTTTTGTAAAAATTCTTTTTAAAATTCTTTCTATAGAAAAATTTGTCAAAATTTTATTTCTATAGATATTTTTTTCAAAATTTTATTTTTAAAGAAAATTTTGTCAAAATTTTATTTCTGTAGAAAATGTTTGAAATACCTCTTAAGTAGAGTGGAATATTTTGCAAAATTTTCAACAACATCAAAAATTCTACCAATTTTTGGTAGATTGTAGTCCAACTGTGGGCAAGACCGTTCGTGGAATACAAATAAAAACGATTAATTTTATGGTACAATTGATAAGAAAATAATGAAAGTTTAGCTCAACACCTAGACTTTAATTTGTGTTAATTAAAAGTTATATCTAATATATCTTTAAATGTACATTCGTTTATCTTTCTCCGGCCGTAACCTTGCGATGCCTTTAATTATCGTAGGTATTCATTAAGTCGCCCCAGTACGGGTTTTTCTTCGGTTGTTGTCCTTGGCCTGAGTTTGTGTAATAGAAATACCAACGAAGCATCCATTCCATTCATTCCATCTGAGCAAGTTATTTGGAATGGAAATCAAAACTAAAAACAACAAAATTTCTTGTGAAGAAAATTGCAACTGAAAAGTAAAACTAATGTTAGTCCGAAGTTCCTTTTGCTTTCGTCATATCGTCAATTTACTGTCCCCCCACATATCCCCACAGTTTTTGTTTTTTTCAATGATCTTGGGCTATGTTTTGTTTTCTTTAAATTTTGTATGGCTTGAACATATTTGGTATATCAAATAAATAAAAAAACCTGAAAACTTCATTAAGAAAGAAATTCAAAACAAGATGAGAATTTAAGCATGATGAAATGTCGCAAGTATGGACATAAGTCAAGTGTTTGTACTGTAAGACCAAGAAACAGAATAATCCAAAGCTATTGTGAAGCATTTTTTATTTTTTTATTTAATGGCAAACTACATATCATACAGATAAATCGGGGTATTCCAGGTCTGTAGATAAATTGTAATAGTAAATAGAAAATTTGACAAAATTTTCTATATTAGCTATGGAAATAATATTTTGAATAAAATTTTCTATAGAAAAAAAAATTAACGCAAAATTTTTCTTTGGAAATAAATTTTTGGCAAGCTTTTTATAAAAATAAAATTTTGACTAACATTTTTCTAAAGAAATAAAATTTTTGACAAATGATGTTCTATAGACAATAAAATTTTATTTTAAGCAAATTTTTTCTATAGAAATAAAAATTTGAGAAATTTTTCTATAGAAATTAACATTTTGACAAAATTTGGGTATAGAAATAAACACATTTGACAAAATTTTTATGGAAATAAATTTTGACAAAATTTTCTATAGAAATTAAAAATTTTGACAAAAATTTTCTCTAGAAATAAATTTTGTCAACATTTTCTATAGAAAATAACATTTTTTCCATAATTTCTATGAGAATAAAATTTTGACCAATAATTTTTTTTCAAGAATAAACATTTTGACAAAATTTATCTATGGAAATAAAAAATGTTACAAATTTTCTTGTGGAATAATTTGAGAACATTTC
The DNA here is from genome assembly GCA_003123925.1 of Haematobia irritans. NCBI lineage: Eukaryota > Metazoa > Arthropoda > Insecta > Diptera > Muscidae > Haematobia > Haematobia irritans. Next base: position 6,281 of record PGFW01015456.1, on the reverse strand, counting down.
TAAGAACAAAAAATTTTAAACAGAAATTATTCTGAGGAACAAAACATTGTTGAAAAAATTTTCTAAAAAACAACAATTTTTGAAAATTTTCATAATATTCGCTATGAAAATAAAATTTTGATATAAATTTTCTAATCAGAAATACAAATTTTAACAAAATTGTTCTATAGAAATAAAATTTTAACAGAGAATTTCTTGTGAAATACAATTGTTGACAAAGTTTCTTATAGAAGTTAAAATCTATTGTCACAGAAAATTTTTCTTAAAAATTCAAATTTTGGACAAAATGTTTCTATAGAAATAAAGTTTGTACAATTTTCTATTAGAAATGAAATGTTGAAAGAATTTTTCTATAAGAAATAACAGTTTTGGACCAAAATTTCATATAGAAATACAATTTGAGATTTTCGATAATTTAAATTTTAAAAATACTATGAAATATAAATTTTGACAAATTATTTTAAGAAATAAAGTTTTGAACAATTTTTCTATAGAAAATAAAATTTGAGACCGCAATTTTTGAATAAAATTTAACATTATAGAAATAAAATTTTGAAAGACATCTGTCTATTAGAAATAAAATTTTATGACAGATTTTTCTATAGAAATATTTAAATTTTTAGAAAAATAATGTCTGAGATGTACAAGTTTAATTAATTTTATAAATTTTTATGCTCACAATAACAAAAGAATACAAATTTGACAAATCTTTTTCTATAGAAATACAAATTTTGACAAAATTTACTAAAATAAAATAAAATTTACAAATTTTTCTGTAGAAATAAAATTTTTCTAAAATTTTTTATGAAATAAATTTTGACAAAATACGCTATAGAAATAAAAATTTCCGACCAAAATTTTCTATAGAAATAACATTTTGACATAATTTTGCTCTAACGAAATAAAATTTTGGCAAATTTTCTATAGAATAACAATTTTCTGTAGAAACTAAACAAAAAAAGTTTAACAAGATGGAAATTAACATGTGACAAAAATTCTGTGGGAATTACAATATGACAATTTTTTAATGGAAATAAAATTTTCTATAGAAATAACATTTTTGACCAAAAATTTCCTATAGATACTAATATTTTGACAAATTTTCAATAGAAATAAAATTTTTGACAAAATTGTCTTCTAGAAATAAAATTGTTGACAAAATTTTGCTATAGAAGTAATAATGTGACAAGATTTTCTGTAGAAATAAATTTAACAAAATTTTCTGTAGAAATCAATTTTTTTTAACAACAATTTTCTATTGAAATAAATTTTTGACGGCAAAAAATAGCCTATAGAAATAACATTTTGAAAAATTTTCTCTAGATATAAATTTTGAAAATTTGTCCTATAGAAGTAAAGTATTTAACAAAGTTTTCTATAGAAATAAATGTTCTGGTAGAACTAAATACAACAATCGTTCCAAGATGGAAATAAAATGTTTGACAAAAATTTCTGCTGCAATTGAAAAATTTAACAATTTTTTACTGGAAATAAAATTTTTACAATTTTTTATGGAATAAAAATTTTTGTAATAAAATCTAATAATATATATTAAAATTCATCTATGTTTGTTTATTTTGTTTGTTTGTCTGTTGATTGTTTGTTTGTATGTACCCGAGTTTTGGCTGCCGAAACGTTTCTGATGCCGATTTATTGACACTTTCAGAGATCGTAGGGGCGTTTCATCGTGGTGAAAAATAGGGTAGCCTCGATTTTGTTGACAGCTGGTCGCGGAGGGGTGGCGCCCCTTTGCGGGCTTTTTTTTGAAATTGGATCCAAAGTTGACCGAGTTGCTTTAAATTTTCATTGAGGTTGGGGTTGGCATCTAGACAAAGATCCGCTACTTTATATTTCTATTATTTGTGGCGGAGGGGAGCCTCCCCTTTGTTCGACTTTTTTTTGAAAGTACAGTGAAGAAAAACTAAAATTCTTCAGTAAATTTCTGAGATTTACAGAGAACATGCGGTGAAGGTATGGAAATTGATATGGGAGTAGCCTGATGATTTCATATGTGGCGCGGGGGAGGTCCGCGCCCTCCTTGCCTACTTTTTGCAAACTTTGGCAACAAAATTGATGGGCGATTTCCTTGAAATTTGTCACAGAATGTTGGTTTGGCATTAGACAAAAATCTGCTAATTTTTTTCGATATTATGGTCGGGGAGGGCGCCACCCCTTTGCCCGACTTTTTTTAAAGTACAGTGAAACAAAACTAACTTCCCGACTGAAAATTTACGAACAAACTGGGTGAGGTTATGAAAATTTGATATTCAGGTTCCTGTATTTTTAAAATAAAAATAAAAGGGATAGGGAGACATGCCCCTTGGCTTCTTAGGTACACTACATAAGAAACAATTAAACTTTACCGAGTTACTTGAAATTTTACAGAGGACTGGGGAGATGGTTACGATATTAATAGTTGATACCTGATTTTGTGATATTTGGACGGAAGAGAGGTCGCCTTTTAGCTTTAATTTGCTTTACATTTTTCTGGGACCGTTACAAAAGATACGCCTACATCAATTTCGATATTGTGGGGGAGGAGTCCTCCTCTAAAGCTACAAAAAAATCAAAAATTCTTAAGTTTTTTGAAATTAAACAAGCAGTGGGGGGAAGGTTATGAACGAAGAGGCAACTTCCTTGGCCCAACACTGAAGGAAAGTTTCAAGAATTTCAGAGAAAGTTAGGGATGCTTTCACTAAGCGGTGTATGTCGATATTGTATCGGGAAAAGTGCGTCCCTTTTAAAACAATAGAGCAAAATTTAAACATATCCGACTACTTGAAATGTCAGGGACGTGGGAGGAGGTGATTAAATGTATACATGATTGATGGTTAGTAGGTATATGAGTTTTCGATATCTGGTTGGGGAAGGGGAAAATTTAAAAAAACCTTTGTCGATTTACTTCGATAGAATTTATAGGGACCATTGAATAGTTTCTGAAATTAATATAGGGTACGTGATAGTTCGATATCAGGTCGGAGTAGAGCGAAGGTGGGGAGAGGGTTCCCTTTTGTCCGTTTTTTTTTTTTCTTAAATTGAAAGTAGAGGGTTTCTGTAAATCGGGAACTCCGAACATAATTTTTATGTTTTTTTTTACTTATATTTTTATGCACAGGCTTCCTGCCTGACTTTCTTTTTTAGTAAAGAACTTCAATTTACATGAACATTGGCAGCCAAGCGTAGAGGGTGCGCAAGTCCATTTTCCAACATTTTTAGCAAATATTAATGTGGTAAAAATTTTTACTAACTTTTGCTTTTTCCGATTTATTGGATGGGAAACGAGTAATTCCTTTATTGTTATTATAATGTATGTGCTCAATTCCAGGCTATGTTGAGAGAACTTTCCTTTTGAAAACACACTAAATTCACAAGAAATATAGAAGATTGTCCAACTACTTGAATACAAGAACATTATTTGAAAAAATTTGGAGGAAGGGTACACCCTTCCCCTACATTTTTTAAGACGAACGCGTTTTACATATGCATATCCGTCGTATTTTTGTACCTATAAACGAAAACAAGCACGTAGTTCCGATTGTTTGAAAGAATTCAAATCTTTTGCGAATTTTGTTTTCAGCAGCGAAAGGATATGGTTTGACTAACTTAACCGCAAATATTCCGTACAAATACGGCTTTGGAAGGCGCAGCGAAGGGGCCGGGTTACGCTAGTAACAACAAATTTTCTGTCAGATATAAAAATTTTGACAAAAATTTTCTTTGGAAATAAAAATTTTGGCAAAATTTTTCTATAGAAATATAATTTTAAATAATATTTTCTAATAGAAATAAAATTTTTTGACATGGTTAAATTTTTCCAATAGAAATAAGAATGTTTGAAAAATACATTCTAAAGAAATAAAATGTCCTAAATTTTCTAAAGGAATCAAATTTGACAAAATTTTCTCACATAGAAATTAAAATGTTTGACAAAATTTTCTATAGAAATAAAATTTACAAATTTTGGTTAAAAAATCAAAGTATTACAAAAATTTTCTAAAAGCACAAAAAATTTATACAAAATTTTCTGAAGACAAACATTTTGACAAAATTTCTAAAGCACAAACACCAATTTAACAAAATTTTTCTGAAGACGATACAACATTTTGACCAAAATTTTCTAAAGAAAGCAAACATTTTGACAAAATTTTCTAAAGAACAAAAATTTTGACAAAATTTTCTATAGAAATAAAAACAAAAACGTAACAAGATTTCCTATGGAAATAAAATTTTGACAAAAATTTCTGTGGAATTAAAATTTTGACAATTGTTTTTATGGAAATAAAATGTTGATAAAATCTTCTATAGAAATAAAATTTTAATAAAGGCTTTTTTGGGAAAATAAAATTTGGCAAAGCTTTTTATAGAAATAAAAGTTTGGCAAGCTTTTAATGGAAAATAAAATTTTTGGCAAAATCTTCTAAAGATAATAACATTTTGGCGAAAATTTCTATAGAAATGAACATCTGTGGGACAAAATTTTCTATAGAACTAATAAATTGACAAAATTTTCAATATAACTAAAATTTGACAAATTTTCATTAACTAAAATTTTTTGACAAAATTTTCTCTAGAAGTAAAATGTTGACAAAAATTTTCTCTAGAAAATCCAAAATTTTGAACAAAAATTTTCTATAGAGAATAAATTTGAGCAAAAATTTTCTATAGTAAATAAAATTTAACAAAAATTTTCTGTAAAAATCCAAATTTTTTACAAAATTTTCTATTGAAATAATTTTGACCAAAACATAGCTTAGAAAATAAAATTTGACAAAACATTGTCTAATGAAAAATAAAATTTTTGATAAATTTTGTCTATAGAAATAAAGTTTTAACAATATTTTCTATAGAAATAAATTTTCTGTAGGAATCAAACAAAAATGTACAGATTGGAAATAAAATTTTTTGACAAAAATTTCTGTGGAATGGAAATTTTCAACAATTTTGTATGGAAATAAAATTTTGACGTAATTTTGTATGGAAATAAAATTTTGACAAAATTTTCTTTTTGGAAATGAAAATTTTGACAAAATTTGTTCTTTGGAAATAAAATTTTGAAACAAAATTTTCTTTGGAAATTAAAATTTTGGCAAAATTTTTCTTTGGAAATAAAATTTTGACAAAATTTTCTTTGGAATAAAATTTTGCAAAATTTTTCTATAAGAAATTAAAAAATTTTCGCATTAGAAATAAAGTTTTGAAGCAAAACATTGCTAAGAATAAATGCTAAATTTCTAAAGAATAAAATTTTGGCAAAATGTTCACTAGAAATAAAATTTTAGAAATTTTCCTAGAAATGAAATTTGTTGACAAAATTTTTCTTAATACGAAGTAAAATGTTTTGACAAAATTTTTTCTCCTAGAAATCAATTTTGACAAAATTTTTTCTCTAGAAATCAATTTTGACAAATTTAGACTAATAGAAATAAAATTTTGGGACAAATTTTCTAGACAGAGAATAAAAATTTGATAAAATTTGTATTTCTGTATTTTTTTATTTCTGGAGCTTCCTGAGCTAACGTCAAGGTAAAATAAACTTCGAGTAACCCTGGTAGGTACAACAATAAAGATAGATCCTAATATCACGTATTATTGTTCAAATTGAGATAAAGTTTCTCCCATAAACATGTACCCGGCCTTAATGTTCCTTAAATGTGAAATGCGGTTTTATCTTTCAAAGCCTATATCAATGATACCCCAAATTGACTTAGGTTTACTTAAGCAGTAGAGATGATTTAGGCCATGATATATCGGCAGCTCCGACTTTCTACTTTGCGTACTTGATTATAATAACATTGATTCGATTGTGATTTATTGGAAACATTTTTTTTTTCTATTCACTTAAAATATATAGGTGTAATTTCGTTCCATGTAAACTGTATGCTATTTGATAAATATCAATTTATTTAATTTCAAGGGGAATGCTAATTTTAAAATCTGCAATATCTAGGATTCTCAATTTGGGCGCCACGTGGTGGGCCATATTGGTTAGCATGGCCCGTCCTTGCATCACAAGGGTCGTGGGTTCGATTCCTGCTACGACCGAACACCAAAAAAAGTTTTCGCAGCGGTGATTATCCCACCTCAAGTAATCGCTTGTGACAATTTCTGAGGTTTTCAAAGCTATCTCTAAGTGGTTTAACTTTGCAATGTGGAACGCGTTCGAAATCGGCTATAAAAGGAGGTCCCTTGTCATTGAAGCTTAACATGGAATCGGGCAGCTCACTCAGTGATAAGAGAGAAGTTCACCACTGTGGTATCACAATGGATCTGAATAGTCTAAG
>PGFW01015432.1:0-14086 GCA_003123925.1 Haematobia irritans | reverse complement strand
ATTTGTATAGAAATAAAATTTTGACAAATATTTTTATAGAAATAAATTTTGACAAAATTTTTTAATAACATAAAATTTTTATGAAAATTTTTAATATATAAATAAATTTTGGAAATTTTCTATAGAAATAAAATTTTCTCTATAGAAATAAAACTTTGACAAAAATATTGTTTCTATTAGAAATAAAATTTTTGAACTAGATAATAGGTTTAGAACCCCAATAAAACTTTATGATTACTAAATTCTTCTATTAGATAAAGATTAAAATTGACATATAATTTTTCTATAGAACCCAGACATAAGCTTGGAAGAATTTTTATGACAAATTATGACCAATTTTTATTCTTATAGAAAATTTACTTAAATTTTGAAAAATGTTTTGTATAGAAATAAAATTTTGAACAAATTTTTTTCTATAAAATAAAATTTGACAAAATTTCATATAGAAAATAAAGATTTTTGAACAAAATTTCTTATAAAATAAAATATTTTGTGAACAAAAATTTTAATAGAATATAAATTATTGTTGTGCAAATTTTCATGTCAGGCAATATTGAATAATAAATGTGAACTTAATATTTCTTCATAAGAGAATAAAAACTATATTAACAACCAATGGGTTTATTCATTGAAAGTGTTGCCAAAACAATTTCATTCATGCTTTATAACATTTGCATATATTATTGCGAATAAAAAAATATTGCTTTATATAACAATTAAATTCACCTCTCTCAGTGCTTATTTTGATAAATCTCTTTCTTTATAGAAATACACTCATTATGTCTAAAGAAAAATTTTGCAGTTTCAGCAACATCTTAGAACATGAAGAGCATTTGACAAGTTCGGTCAAACTTTCTTATTAAGGACCTAATCTATAGATTATATATGAAGAAAAATAGATAGATTTCAAACAAATAAATTTATATAATTTTTGACAATAATTTATTAATCTCTATCATGAAAATCAATTACTTATTATGACAAAACACTATTTTTTAGGTCCAACGCTTATATACATAAAATATTTATCGACCCTAAATATAGAATATCCTAGCTCTTCTAGAAATTAAATAATTTCATTGATAGCTACACAAACTAGCATTCTTGCTTCAAGCATATATAATAATAATATTTCTGAAAATTAAATGTTGGTCCACAACTAATATATAGAAAAGAAAAATTTAGCATGAATAATAATGTATTTTGTTCTAAAATAATAAGAAAATGAAAATGATATTTGTCGTATACAGAGACAACTTTACATCTGGTAGGGAATATAAAATTTAATGATTTTCCTGTGTTATAGTGAGAGAAAACTGCAAAATATATATTTCTAATCGTAAGAAATATTGGTTGTGACCTCTCCCAAAAATATTTTTATAGTAAATAACCGCCTGCAAGTATTTGTCCTCAGAAAACTAGGTTTTGTATTTATAGTGTAAAACTTTTTGCAGGATAATGTTTAGTCAACATCTCCAGAATGAGAGAAGATTTGAAAGGAAACACATAATGAGTTGCTCGATACAATATTGCCTAAATAAGATGACAGTCAAAAGTGTGGCAATAACTCTTTCAATATTAGAAAGATAATACTTATGCTATATTCGCTCTTCTATAGAAAGATATGTTTGACCAATAATTTTCCATTAATGAGGTCACCCAGTATAGCTCAGACTTATATTGAACAATAAAACTCTTACAACATATTGGTTTTAATAATGATGATAGCATACAAAAAGAATAGCATTGTATAAAATTATTTGTCTTATACTATAATAAGTCAAGTGTGCAGAAACCATTATTTGAATTATTAATGTTTTAATCTGAGATATACATGAGATTGAAAAATTTATTGATATATGATACAACAATGAAATTATATGGACTAAATAATTTCTTGTCTATCGGCCGATTTACACTCATATGGACCACAGTCCAATATTTTACTCCGATTTAATTGAAATTATTGTCAATAAAATAGGTTTTGGGTAGAATTGGCTTGTGGCTATGCGTGCCCAATTCTTGGTTTGAAATCGGGTTCAGATTTAGATTATAGCTTATCCCTAAATAAAATTTTGGCAAAATTTTCTATATAATGTTTTCTGTTTATACGGATCTTTGGACAAAAAATGGTCAATATTCTATAGAAATAAATAAAATCTAAACTTGTGTGTACCTATAGGTAATAAAATGCATTTATAGAAATAACAATGTCTTTTAGTCGAAAATTATAGTCAATATAATTGACTCTTAATTATGATAACAGCAAATTTTGACAAAACTACTGATAAATTTTACTTTTCTATAGAAAGAAAATTTTGCAAAAAATTTTCTATAGAAAGAAAACTTTGCAAACAAAAAATTTTCTATAGAAAGAAAACTTTGCAAAAATTTTGTATAGAAATAAAATTTTGACAAAATTTTCTATAGAAATAAAGTTCTATAGCAAAAAATTCTATATATAAATAAAATTTTATAAAATTTTCTATAGAAAGAAAAATTTTGCAAAAAATTTCTAGTTAGAATAGAGAAAATTTAGCTAAATCGATGTATTCTATTAGAAAGACAAATAAAATCTATATATTGTATGGTGAAAATTTGTTTCAGATATTAGAAAAATGTAAATATTTTTCTGACAAAATATTCTCCCGAAAATATAAGTAGACCCCTTATATCTTAAGTTTATATTGAACTAGAAAACTCTTTACTTATATATAAAGTAAGTATGATATTAATTTTTGCCAAACTTTATAGCCCTCAAAGACTTTTTATATGAGTTTTAAAAATTTTGATCGAAACGATGTGTATTTCTTTAAAAAATTAAAATTTTTGACAAAGAGTTTAGTATATCGAAAATTATCATTTTGACACAAATTTTATTATTAGTTAACATATTAGTATACCATAATATATTTTTCCGACCTAACATTATGTTTATAATGAAAATTTTGACACACAGAATTAGAAATTAATAGTTTTAACTGAACTTGAATTCATATATATGGGAAATAAATGATTTTTTTGGTATATTGGAACTTATTTTTTATTTTACATTTTGGACAAATTATAAATAACATTTTTGGCAAAATTTCTATATATTTGTGGTATAATATAAATTTTTATAACTTAAATAATTGTTGGCTAATTACCTTCCGTTTTAATACAGTTTTATTTTTTTATATAAATAAAATTTTGGCAAATGTTCTATAGAATAAAATTTGTCAAAATGTTCTATAAGTAAATAATAAGGATTTTTTTCTTGGGTAAAAATTATATTATACGATACTAGAATGAACTAATTTATTTTTTATAGAAATTTGACACTTTCTATCAAGATTAATTAATGTAACTAATATTGCTCATACTTATTACTCTAGAATCTATTATACGGTCCAATATCGTACATGGGCTTTTCTGAAAAATATTAAAATATATCACATTTTTTACTTTCCTCATCCTCTCTTTAAAGCTACTTTATTATAATATTGTAGAAGGTGACGCTCATAAGAACATATGAGTTTAAATAGCAAGTATTTGTAAGTACCATTCAACTTTTCTATTTTTTGATATATATAATATTCGCCTAAACAGGAAATTATATAGATAAAATCACAATATTATCCTGTAAACCAGTTTTAATTCTCAAAAAAAGGTAGGCACGGTCAGCAAAACTCCTTTGGGAAACGTAACTTTATACATACTTCCACTTAATTGATATAAGGTTTTCGCTAATTATTCAAGATATGAAAATTACAAGTCTGTTATCAGCATGAGAAGGGATGTGCTAGATTCACATCTTCTGCTTTTGTCGTTGCTTTTCTATGGCTTTTCTTTTAATAAATCCATATCTTATTTTATTCGAGTAATTACAAAAGAACCAATATTTAAGACTCGGCAATTAACTTTAAGCATATCATACCACAATCTATTTATAATTGCACAAATTATGTTATGTATTAAAATCTTTTTCTATAATTGTAGATTTGATTTTCTCTCGAATTGTCTGTTTGAAGGATACACCCTCACTGTTCGCTCCTGGAAAGGGACTAAATAGAAACCATAATGATATATACTCACAATAATTATTAATTATTTGAACATCACTCTCTCCGATCATACCTATGTTACAAAATTATATACGTTAAAAAGCTAATCGTCACTCGCACTAACCAATAATTATACAAATCCAACCCACTAGTAGAGTATGCACATCGATTACGTTCAAAACAAAATCGCACAAGGATATATAGTCGAAAGTTAAACAGGTATAAAAGTTATATCAAAAGAAAGAAGACAAATGTATGAGATTAATGGTAATATTTCACGAATTAGATTGAATCACTTTTATATTTTTTTAGTTAGAAGGTGATAGATACAAGCTAAGATATTCTCTTTAACATACCTATATGCAACAAGGACATTGAAATCAATCTCATATAAGAATAATCGTAAAGAATGTAATGGAAAGCTAAAATATTTTTATTACTAAATTAGCCACCATTATTTGTGTTATATATTATTCTGCTGTTTACTTTGTATGATGTTTCGATTATGGAATAAGTTTTCAATAGCTGATAATATAATGTAATTCATTAATTGTTCACAGTCTCTTACATATAATATAAAATTCCAGCGGAAGCACGGTACTTATGCTATTTACGGTATTGAGGTGACCAACAACAATTTTATGGTTTTTATACGGTTCGTGTGATTTTTATTCTGTATTTTAACGAATCCAATAGGCTTGCTAATCAATAGTGTATCTATATAGTCATTTTTCTATCTTTTTGATGTCACACACAGTTAAGTATAAAAATATCTTCACAATAAGGAAGCAAACGGCAAAATGACATGTCATTGGATAACAGAGGGGCTGAAAGAAAACGGAGTACTATGACAAATAAAAAATACCATAATTGGCTGACACTTTCTATCGATATCAGAACTATATTGCAATTCAATCCTATTTGGTCCAAATTTATCAGGTTTTCTATTAATATTTTAATCTATTCCTCTTAACTTATAAATGAGGCGCCAAAAAAAGTTTAAAATGAATGTCGAAATTCAATCTTTCCTATATTTGAAAAATTTGAACAGACTATTAGAAATAGTTTTAGGGTAGTAAATCAAAAACTTCCGCAAAACTCTTGGGCACGTACTTAATACTAAATTAGTTTGTTTTCAGATGAAATTACCTTTATCAGCTTGGGTGTGAACACATCTTTCTTTTTGTCCATTAGCTTCTTCAAATCCATATTTAGATATGTGTATCAAAGACCATATAAAGACTGGCATCTGCTACTACCACATCGAATAATTGCACAATATTGTCATGTTGTAAATCTTTCAAGAGAGATATCTCTCGAATTGCTGTTGAAGGAACACCCTCCGTCTCGCTGGAAAGGCAAAGAAACCAAATTGAATTAACAAAATTATGACATGTCCATATTACAATAAACGTAAAGTTTACCTCGCAATTCTCACTATAGGGTTGCAGTAAAAACAAAACAATAATGAAGAATATAAATTTCAAAAAGAAGACAAATTATTAATGGAATAGTTAGAATAGATTTGAACACTTTTTTATATTTAGTAGAAGTGAGTAACCAAAGTTGTCACCACACTCACAAATATAAGAAAATTAAAGAATGTAATGAGTATACAATTATACCTTTTTTACATATATTCCGGTTACTTCGATATGATGTTACGATAACTTTACAAAGCCGAATCATGTGGTGCTACGTCTCACAATATTAAATTCAGCGAAGCACGTACATGATTCGGATATTGTCCAGTATCACAAATTTTATTTTATCGAGATTTATCTGTTTAATCCATAGACTTAAATATCTCTGGTCATACACTCGTTTGATGCAATCAACAAACTTTAAAATCACAAAAGGAAGCAAAGGCAAATGACATTCATGAAGGACATACGAACAAAAGGCATATAAAAAAATACTGGCACCTGTCTGATGCCTCGACCTCCTTTCAGTTCATTCAATTGATGATTAAGGACACAATAACAATACAAACTAACAACGCGTATGTTTGTCTGTGGGTGCATTCCAATGTAAACGATAGACAATACACACAATCGCACAACTGTAAGCCGACAAAAGGATATATTATTTACCTTTCTAAGCGAATTTTCTTCAGAGCCACATCCTTCCCTGTTTTGGTATCTCTCGCCTTGTACACAATACCGTAGGTACCTTCGCCAATTTTTTCTATCCTCTGGAAATTGCCAACGTCGTGCATTGCTTTGTATATAATTCTGTAAACAATAAAATCGCCTTAATTTAACAAAAAGCCTTGCGCAGTATAAAGAAGCAAGTTAGCATAAAAAAAGAAAAACATTTAAAAAAAACTTCCAAGCCGGTCATTCAATATTGTGGGATTTGTTGATCAACAATAAATTGATAGATTTGTGGAAACAAGCGACTCCATAAGGGCTAAATTTCTTTTGTCCAAAGTATGTAATATAATCAGCGCCAGTGAAAGAAGCCATACAAATATTATGGTTCTACTATATCCACATATATGGTATAATTCACATATTTATACATCCTAGGCGTTTCCACATATATATATTACCCTCAACGATTCTAAAACGACCGAGAGATCTCAGTAATACTTACTAAACTTTCTTAATTTAATTGGCATAGATTATTATCCCAAATCTATGAAGATGCAGTGATTGTGTTGCCTTCTTTGGGACAATGGAAATAAATACCCCAACAGCAAACAAAAAATAAATAAATCACTAACTCCGAATATATCCCGGCTTACTTTCCTCCGTAACACGGCTTATTATTGTTGGGAAGAGAGTGTACGTAGGAATAGTTTGATATACAAAAGTACTCGCGTCATGACTAATTTTTTGAGTACTCGTGGTACAATTAAATGAGTACTCAATTCTCAATGAAAGTCGTTATAAAATGGCTAAGAGATGGGAAAAATGCTAAAATTAAAAGTGTTTTTCATAATTAATTAATAGATTTCAGTCTAAAAAATTAATTTAGGTAATCCACAAAGCCGTTAGAATATAAACTAAAATATCCCACGGGATATGGAATGATGACGCCTAATATGTTAAACGTCCTATCTCAGCCTAATATATCCCTGTCCCAGTCTCTATCCATCGAACAAAAACATAAAACGACATCGTAAACTATAAAGGTATGTACTATGTTCGCTTTTCGAGTTGAAATTTTCGCGGTTACTTTATTAAAATAGATCAATATAAAGTAGATAAATTAACTCTAATGATGCGCAGTTTCTTGTTCCATTAGATTTCGGCAAGACTTTACATGAATATGTTGTCTGTTTTTCTGTTTAAACATATTGATTATACGGTGTGTAATATGTTGCGGTTTTCGAAGTTGAAAAATCACTTTATTTTCGCGATTACTTTTTCTGACAACATTTCGACCGACGGCAAAAATGTTGTCATCTCTGTGAGCTGACAACATGAAACGAAAATGATAAAATGAGACGAAATGGAATTGAAAAGCAAAAGAAATACTAACTACATAGAAAATGATACACATACACACTATACATGAAAATAAGACAAAGAAAACTATCAAAGTAAAATTTTGGATTCAGTCAAAAAAATTGACGGGCCTTTCAAAGTTTTACGCCCGTTTGTTCAGTGATGTCAACTCCCCCGAAATTCAAAAAGCACCAAATATATATTATACTGATGAATAAATTCTTCTTAAATGCTTACAAACAAGAAATAATTATTAAAAAATAAACATAAAATGTCGTTTTTTTGAATTTTTTTATCAAAGTAACGGGTAGTAAGCGAGTATCAATTCGAAAAGTATGGAGTAGTAACGAGTAGCCAAAGTAATCAAAATTCCGCAACATTAGTTTATCTTTTATATGCGCATTATTGGGCCTGAATTCTGCTCGATTCGGTATTGAACCAGGTGGAAGATTTTTCATAAATAACGAGACTTTACTCTTCAGTCCACAATAGCTGTGTATTGTGAATAACTATAATAAAGGTCTATTTTCGTTTAGTACTGAATAAAAGTTATGAGTGATGTAATTTTTTAATAAAAACTGGATGAAACAATAAAAATTTCAAGCAGAATTGGCAATCCATCATTAATTTCACTGCAGAAATGCTTGTTTTAATTAATAAATAAATTATGTTTTAATAATGTTTGGTGAACATCCCCTATGCGTCCTAAACAAGTTTTATAAGTTTTTCCGGACGGACTGTCTGTGTTTGTAAAAATCTTAGAGTATGTCGAAGTGCGATACGAACAATGTCCTTTAGACTAAATAATCGGTAAATGTTGTTATCGATCCCATAAAACACTGCACGCAGTATCGATTAGCTTATAAAGTGGTCAAATATATTGCGGATGTGCTCGACCTGACCGACTGTCGTCCGGCATAAACTTATAAAACCTGCAGGCGGCGCATAACCAGGTAACGTAGTATGTTTGCGAAACCGCATGCGGCAGATTGCATTTTGGCTCTTCGAGTCGTTATTCTCAGATTATGGGATTATTATTGATGGACTGCCTATCGAAATTTGTTAGTCAATTTAATTGTCCTTGAGGTTATTCTAGATGAAGCAGCTACCTTTTTTGTCCGCACATAGAATCTGTCCAGCGTAAGGTCTTAGAGTTGTTCTACGAAGGATATTTATTCTACTAACATTTATTTCCACTTGTTACTAAAGTATCGTATAGCTTGGTCGCTAACTCAATCGCCGCAGGTACTGACCCTGCCAGCATTTCACAAGTTCCATCCCATCTTCATCGCTACCGACAGACTCGTTAAATGTCACTACAACGATCCTACTGTGATAGGGGGCAGCATAAATCATAAAAGTACAAAATGTTCTTCCATACATGTATCTTGCCATCACTACTTTTACAGAAAGCCATTTTAATTTTTTGTGAAACGCAAAGGCAACCAGCTTGTTATATTTTATTTAAATAAATAACGAAAAATAAAGTTCTGAACAAACATAAATTTTACGCTTAAAATTGTGAACAGGTATACTGGTGAACAAATTTTTAATTTTCCAAATGGAATAAAGTGATTGTTTTCAAATATTTTACAGACACGCTGCTCCATCGAATAAAAACACTGGCTGGATAGAGACTGCAACATTAACTCGGCTACTTGTAACTGCTAGACAACATCATTAAAATGCAAAAATTATGTTAAATGTTGATGTGATAGTGGTATAAATGTTATATTTTTTAAGAATTTGTAAATGATTAACAAATTAATAAATATCTAAACAAACGTGTTTTACTCGAACCACAATGATGTCTTTTACCACTATTTAAAATGTGCTTTTTTCTGATTGTTTTGGAGGGTCTCTTATTGGCGTCGTTCTAATTGATCTATAAAGGACCTAATAATTGCACTCATCGAAACGCTTTTTGTAGTAACTTGGCGTGGTACAACTTCTCAATAGTGAACGGTGGCGCTTTTCCGACAGTTTTTGCTTATCGTATATATTGTTTTCCGACGTCCTCGGGGATTCTCAGAAGCGCCACCAATTCCAAAAAATGTTGCAGGGATTTCGGATTTCGAGTTATCGAAAATCACTGTTATTTTTCGCGATTACTTTTTCTGACAACATGTTCGACCGCGGACAAAAATGTTTGTCATCTCTGTGAGCTGACAACATGAAACGAAAATGATAAAAAGAAACGAAATGGAATGAAAAGAAAAGAAATACTACTTCATAGAAAATGATACACATACACACTATACATGAAAATAAACAAACAAATACTATCAAATAAAAATTTTGGATTCAGTCAAACAAAAATTGACGCCTTTCAAAGTTGTTACGCCGTTTGTCAGTGATGTCAACTCCCGAAATTCAAAAAGCACGCAAATATATACTTATATGATGAATACTTCGTAAATGCTTACAAACAAGAAAATATTATTAAAAAATACATAAAATGTCGTTTTTTGATTTTTTATCAAAGTTAACGGTAGTAACGAGTACTCATTCAAAAAGTATATGCCATTAATCTGTGCCTCATTCTGCTCGATTTCCGGTAATTGCCAGGTGGAATTTTTCATAACGAGATTTCTCTTCAGTCACAATAGTGTGTATTGTGAATAACTATATGAAATAGGTCTATTTTCGTTGTAGTATGAATAAAAGTTATGAGTGAGTAATTTTTAATAAAAACTGGATGAAACAATAAATAATTCAAGCAGAATTGCAAGCCCTATCATCGTAATTTCACTGCAGAAAATGCTTGTTTTAATAATGAAATAATTTGTTTTTAATAATGTTTGGTGAACATCCCCCTATGCGTCCTACAGTTTCGTAAGTTTTTCCGGACGGAATGTCTGCTGTTTTGTAAAAAAATCTAGAGTATTCAATCGCATACGACAATTCGTTTATGACTAAATAATCGGTAAAGTTGTTATCGATCCCAAACCATGCCACAAGTATTCGATTTAAGTATAAATTGGTCCAATATTGGGATGTGCTCGACCCGACACCTGTCGTCCGGATAAACTATAACCCTGACGCGGCATACCAGAACGTAAGTATTTTGCGAAACGCCATGCGCAGATTGCATTTTTGCTCTTCGAGTCGTTATTTCATTTAATGGATTAATTTAAATTGATGGGACTTATCGAATTTGGTTAGTCAAATTTAATTGTCTTGGAGTTATTCTAGATGAGGCAGTACGGCGCTTTTGTCCATAGAACTGTCCACGTGAAGGTCTTGAGTGAGTTCCTACGAAGGATTTATTTTACTAACATTTATTTACCACTTGGTACTAAGTATCGTATAGCTTGGTCGCTACTCATGCCGCAGGTACTATATGGACTCGAGGTCTATTCGGGCACTACATCTAACAATATTGACTTACTTGGACGTATTGTTAATTCTGTGGCGAGATTTGTCTTTGGCGTTAGGAGAAGGGAACATATATCGGGTTATGTAAGTGAATGTTTAGGATGTTCTTTCAGCGGATTTGATAAGATTCGCGCAATGTATCTTTCTATGAGGACGCTTTAAGTGGCGGAGTAGCTTTACGCACTGTGTAATGCATTTTCTTTTATTCCGGTCTGCAAAGGGTTAATCAATATTGATATTCTCTGAGTAGGTGTAAAGACCTTCGAATAGATTTTTTCTTGATTTCGTGTGGCACGTTGTTGAATTATTTGGCCTATTGAATTACACTCTAATAATGCTTTTAGGCGTAATCTTTTGCAAACATTTTTTCCGGGTGATACTGATCGATTCCCTATTTTTGTTTTGCTTAACATGGATAATTGGCATAATTTTAAGTGTTCAATTTTTCTAAAATGTATTTATAGAATGGCTGGGGAGCCAAACTATACTTTGGTTAAGTTAATTTTTTTTTTTTGTTTGTAATTTAGGTAATCTAGGTTTTCAAGTTTTTTGATTTAATTATTTTCTTATATCAGGATTTTGTTTGGCTATTACATAGGGCAAAACAAAATAAAAAATAATATAAAGGCTATATCTTCTCCAGCAATCTCAAAGTTCCATTTCATCCTCATGCTAACCGACAGACTCGTAAGTGACACTGCAACAATCGCCCACTGTGATGGGGGAAGCGTAGAAATGCTACATAAAGAGTATTTTGGCCATCACTATTGTTACAGAGCAATTTTAAATATTTTGTGAAAACACCGAAAGCGCACCTAGCTTCTTATAATTTATGTTAAATAAAACGATAATGGAAGTGCTGAAAAACATAGTTATTTCGCATTAAAATTAAGAACAGGTATATTGGTGAACAATTTTTTGACTGTTCGCAAATGGAATAAGTGATAGTTTTTCTAATATATTTTTCCAGACACGCTTCTTCATCGAGAATTTAAAGCACTGGCTGAATAGAGCTGCAATAGGCTGCTTTTAAAGAGAGACATGTTCTCTTTTTTTGCGTTCGTATCTTTTTTGTTACGTCTCTTTGTTTGGTACCCGGGTATTTATGTCAACAGTGCTCTTTATGTATCTCTATTTCAAAAAAAATCCTAGATTATGGAATTTTATTTATTTAGTAGGAATTCGCCACAATTGTTCGCACTAAATGTGTTTACGGTGGGTTAAATCTGTTGACAATTTAAAGGCGGAACAGACAATTGCGAACGTTACGTACGTAAATGACGACCAATAGTTGTCAATTTATTTGTTTATTTTTTAAGAAATGTGATTGTTTTGGTTTTTTTATTGTTTTAATTATATATTATTTCGTATTTCTATTATTAGAAACTATTATTTTTAATTTTAACATCAAAATTATTAATTATTTAATAAAGATTTTTTATTATTGTAAATTCTTTTTATTAAATGTTGAATCAAATTAATAATCTTCTAAACAATCGTGGTTTACTTGACCACAATGATTCTTTTACAACTATCTTAAAATGCACTTTTTCTTATTGATTAATGGAGCTCTTATTGGCGTCGTTCTAAATTTATTTAAAAAAGGCACCTAAATAATTGCACTCATGCGATACTTTTTGTAAGTAACATGCGCGTTACAAACTTCTCATATGACTCGCGCTTTTCCGACGGAGTTTTGGATGTCGTATACGATTGTTTTCGACCGTGGTGGGGATTCTCAGAAGCGCCGTCAAATTCCAAAAATGTTGGCAGAGCGGGGTTTGGTGAAAAATGTTCGATCTTCCAAAGTGAATAAAGTGATCATTTTCAGTTATTTTTTCAGGCATTCTGTCTATGATCACTGGCTGATGCGCTTTACATAATATCAGTTATTCCGGACGACAATGCTCGTGTCGAACATATCGCATATATTGTGCACAATAAGTAAGTTGAAGTCAGAAGGCGTAATCGATAATACTGCATGTTTATTGAATGCGCTAACACATTTACCGATTATTTAGTCCCATCGCCGACAGTCGTATCGATCCGACACACTGTAAGATTCTTTACAAAACACCAGACATTCCGCGCGGAATAACTTGATAGTCTGTAAAGCGCATAAGATTCTTTACAAAGTAACCTTGCATTCGTCCGGAATAACTGATAGGTCTGTAAGCGCATAATTATCAGAAATTTCAACTTGTAATTAATCATTATTCCTTTATTTATGTAAACCATTGTATTCAATGGAGTTTTAAGTCGTATAAATGTTATAGATTTGAAAAAATTAAATATCGAATTCAATAATCGTTACTGCAGCTCTGAAATTTATCGATAATCAATGCCCTTTTTTTGTTTTATAAATTTTACTCCCCTGTTTAATATATCATCAATAAAAATATTTAAAGCTTGTAGCCGCTATACAAATATCTATTTTGACAGCAAAACGTCCTCTTCTGCATTGGTGCTTTGTACGTAAGATTAGATCCGAATTTACAAGAAATTTGAATATTAATGAATTAATAGGGGAAAGAACAAAAAGAGATCCCTTCATAGCAGAAATTTTGTGTATTTTCTGGATTCATTACTAAAATTGTAAAGTCAGCGACGTATAGGAAAACGTGAAACAAATATTACAACAACATTACACCAATAGAGCAGCATTCAGCGTGGTTTTGTGGGGGTGTAGAAATCAAGGAGCATCCTTGTGATTCTCGACTATATAGAACATAGTTACAGAAACAATACTATATACTATGAATAATTTGAAAAATCATGTATTTTCAGATAACTTAAGTTATGGCATACGCAGTCTCAATAGGGCCCCAAATGCAGGCTCACAGAGAAGCAATATCCAAAAGATCTATGAGGAACATGATGAAACATGGAGGAAATCCACCTCCGAATGCCCTATGCATCAAAAAGATGCAAAAGCTTGGAGGCCAAAATACTAAACCCACATCCCAGTATGCACGCCAACAACATCAGAGTCCGCCGCCGAATGCCCTGTAAAACACGGAGAGTAAAACAGTGATGTAAATCCCTTGAAGTATGATGCCCTCCAGCAAATCAACAACCAGCTAAAGATCAACCATCCCCCTACCTACGGATCGTCAGACTCAAGTATAACCAAAGTAAGCAGAGGATGGCAAGTTGTCAATTTTGGCAATATCCTAGTGCAACAAATGTTCTGGAATGCTATGTTGC
>PGFW01015426.1:67449-78541 GCA_003123925.1 Haematobia irritans | reverse complement strand
ATTAATCTTTCTCCTGGCTCTGGTTTAATTTGTGTTTTTGCCACGAGCAAGCAAAAAAAATGTCTAAATTCTTGTCTATCATAAAAATTCATGCCATGATATTATGATTAGGGCGAAAGAAAATCAGTGGATTATAATAACAAGTCTGGTGAGAATTTTTTTCTACGTAAAATAAAAATACTATAATAAAAAATTTAAATTAAGTATAAATATAACTAATTTTAAATTAATTAAGCTAAACCTCAGGAAAAGTCAACAATAAATTTCTAAATCAAATAATATTTTTTTTTTAAATATTTGAGATGATTAAATTTAAATGAAATCGAAATAATAATAAATAAATTAATTTAAATAAAAGGTTAGATAAAATAAAAAGATACTTATTTTAGTAATATAAAACTAATTTTAAATTCAAATTAAAGTCCAAAAATTACTATATACGATTTATCATTGGAAATATTTTTTCAATATTAAATTGATTAATTTTAATTAATTAACTATATTTTTAATTTCATGAAAAACAATAGATTAATTAAACAATTAAAATTATATTAAATATAGAATAAAGAAATAAAGCATACAAATAAACAAGGGCTACAATCAGAAAAACAATTAGCAAATTTTTTCTAGGCGATTTAACTTTTTTTAATTTAGAAAAATTAAAAAAAAAATAATTTTCCTTTATTTAATCTATTTGTTTTACTTTAATCCTTAGGAAAAAGTCATCAAAAAAATCTATAAACGGTACACTGTAGAATATTATTAATATAAATTATTAGTATGCATTAAATTTACAAAACATTTAAAATTAAAAAATTAATATTAATATAAATTTTAAATTTAAATTAATAAGCTGTCCTCTGGGAAAATTCAACAAAAATTTTCTTTAGCCGCATTTCATTTTAGTTTTATTTTTTTTTTTTTTTTGAAAATTATAAAAATTGATTATTGCCTTATTTATTATGTTTGGTATTACTTTTAATCTCAGGGGAAAAATTTCAACAAAAAGTTTATAGCCGATTTAAATTAGAAATAAATAGATTAAATTTAATTACATTAAATATACTACTAAATTTCAATAAAAAAAAATAAAATAAACTAAAAATGAAATTAATTTAAAATAAAATATAAATTTAAATTTAATACGATATCATCAGAAGAAAAAAAATCAACAAAAAGCAAAGTTTCTATAAGTTGATTTACTTATTATTATTTTAGGAAGAATTAAAAAAAAAATAATTTATTTATTTTAATATTTATATGTTTAATTTAATCACAACAGGAAAACCAACAAAAATTTCTATAAATTAATTTAAACTTATTTTAGTTAGGATAACTTTAAACAAAAAATCACTTATTTCATTTTATTTTATTTTTCTTTTTTGGTTTATTTTGTTAGTGGAGAAATTATTTTTTAAATATTTAAATGATTCAATTTATATTAATGTATTAAATTGGAATAATTAGAGAAATTAAAATTATATTTCATATAAAACTAACTATCCGCAGAAAACACAAATGTCTATACCCGATTTAACTATAATTTTAGTTTTTTAATTTATATTATATATTGTTTTTTTTGAAAATTAATAAAAATTAGAATGTTTGCCTTATTTTTATTAGTTTTGTGATTACTTTAATCCTCAGGAAAAAATGTCAACAAAAATGTTCTATAGCCGATTAAATTAGAAATTAAATGATTAGAATTTAATTAATTAAATTAGTATACTAAATTCAATTAAAAAAAATAGAAATAAGCTAAAATAGAATTATTTAAATATAATATATAAATTTAAATTAATACGATATCATCAGATAAAAAAAATTCAAACAAAAACAAATTTCTATAAGTGATTTAACGCTTTATTTATTTTAGGAAATAAAAAAAAAAATAATTATTTATTTTAATTATTTTTATGTTTTAATTAAGTCCCAAGGGAAAAAGCAAAACAAAATCTTCTTATAATTACATAAACTTTATTATTATGTTTAGGATAATTTACAAAAAAAAATCCTGATTTCATTATTTTGTTGGTAGAGAAATTATTTTTGTAAATATTTAAATATTTAATTTTAATTAAAATGTATTAAATTGGATAATTAAAAATTAAAATTTATCTTCATAATAACTAAGCTCATCCTCAGAAAACCAAAATGTCTAGTTTGTGATTATTTAATCCTCAGGGAAAAAATCAACAAAAATGTTTATAGCCGATTTAAATTAGAAAATAAATGATTAAATTTAATTAATTAAATATATACTAAATTCAATAAAAAAATTAAAATAACTAAAAATTGAAATTATTTAAATATAAAATATAAATTTAAATTAATACGATATCATCAGAAAAAAAAATCAACAAAAAACAAATTTCTATATAGTGATTGTAACTTTTATTTTATATAGGGAAAATTAAAAAAAAAGATTATTTATTATTAATTATTTTATATGTTAACACAAAACCAACAAAAATTTCTAAATTAATTTAACTTTATTTTAGTTTAGGATATATTTAAAAAAATTCCTATTTCATTATTTTTGGTTTCATTTTTGTTGGTGAGAAAATTATTTAATGTTTAAATGATTCAATATTAATTAAAATGAAAATTGAAATAATTTAGAAATTTAAAATTTGTATCTGCATATAAACTAAATTTCAAATCAATAAGCTATCCTCAGAAACCAAAATGTCTATAAACCGAATTTAACTTAAATTTAGTTATGAAAATTATAAAAAAAATAAATTCCTATTTTATTATCTTAATAATAATAATTGTTGAAATAATTTCAGTAAAAAAGCCAACAAAAAAGTTGTCCATGCCGATTTTATTTTAGTTTAGGAAATTAAAAAAAACAAATCAAATTTTCTTAGTTTTAATTAATGTTTATTACTTTTGGTTTGTTTAGCAAAATAATACAAGTTGGTCGAGAAATTATTTAACAAAAAGTATTAAAAATTTTTTATTATTATTTTTTTTCAAAATGTCTTCAGTCTGTTATACCAGCGAATGTTAATTCCAGAATAAATAAAAAAAAAAACACTCTATACGCTCCCTTTCTCTTAAAGTTATCACATATGTGGAGCTAACTAAGCAAAAATATCTTAATTAGTGTAATCACCATTGTGTTTTTCCATGCTACTTGTAATTGATATTAATGCGCTTTAGTGAAATATATTCTTAGTAAAATTTTCTAAGAGAGAAAAATCCGGTCAAGTTTTAATATAAATTGGGTTCACAATTTCTAAAAGGAGAATACACGTTTTTTTTAATTTTTTCTGTCATGGACTTCGTTAAAACGCCTAAAATATTTTAACAATTCTTTAAACTCCAAAATGTTGGAGCACGTGGTGCAAATGGTTAGGCATGCCCGCCTTTGATACACAAGGTCGTGGGCGCTTTCGATTCCTGCTAACGACCCGAACACCAAAAGTTTTTCGGCGGTGGATTATCCCACCTTCAGTAATGCTGGTGACGATTTCTGAGGGGTTTCAAAGTCTCTAAGTGGTTTCACTTGGAATGTGAGAACGCCGATTCGGACTCGCGCTTAATAGAAAAGGAGGTCCACTGTCATTTGATGCTTTAACATGGAATCGGGCAGCACTCCATGTGATAAGAGAGAAGTTCACCACTGTGGATACACAATGGACATTGAAGTAGTCGTAAGTGTAGCTGATACATCGGCTTGCCACATAAACCTAAGCCTAACCTAACTCCAAAATGTTTTTCTTTTTCAAACTGTAAAAATTTTCGGTAAACACAAAAAAATATTATTTTAATCTTATATTCGAACTTAACAAAAGTATTAAAATTTTCTTTTAGTATTTTTTCTCATTGATTCTTCAATCTATTTATACCTCAAAAAAATAATTCCCAATTAAAAGAACTCACTTCATACCGCTACTTTGTTACTCTTGTACTCTTTTAAAATTATCACCATAGTGAAGATAATTGCGATTATGTAATGTGGACGATGCAAAATATTAATTACTAATATTCACCCTGTGTTTCTCATTTCATATTATTCATCATACTGCGTTTTAATAAAATATTTTAGTTAAACATTTCTAAGAGAACCATCAGTAAATAATTAATTAAATGGGTTCACAATTCTATAAGTAAATAACATTTTTTTTTTAATTTTGTCGGTCATACTCGTAATAATAAGAATCTTAATATAATCTAACATAAATAATTCAGCAACTTTTCTTACTAATTAAATTTGAATTGAAATGAAAGTCTTTTGTTTGTTCACAAACACCATTTAAGCCAATATGAGGAGAATTAATCACGATCCATTGGTCAATGGTAGATATTCATTTTCATCTCAACATCCACAATACCTCACGCCCAACTCTCTCCCTGATAACTAATAATCAAAAGAAGAACACAAATGCCATACCTAGAAAACATATACACACTCACATACATTTAGCAAAACAGAACGACGTAATTGTATATATGGCGATGTCTACAACACATGTTGTGTGACTGCTATCCGTACAATATCTCATTTACAAACTGCAGGTTCAAGTTCAATGTCAAGTGAAGCTGCTCATTCTCTGTAATGACAGTTGAGACAAATTGGCATATGGGTAGGGTGGCGTAATGGATGTGTTAGTACTCATCATAAATTCATGTATGTGTCTGTTTTTGGATAGCTTTTTGCTGTTATTAGTCTTTTCATTCGTTGTTTAGATATTTTTTACACGTACCCCCTCTTTATTCCCGACAAACCATTCGATAGGTTGCTTTTATTTATCTTTCACTAAATTGGATCGCACTGGAAGTTACTCGATAGCGCAAAAAACAATAAAGATCATTTCATTCCAAATTTAAAGGAAAAAATTTTTGTCAAAATTTATTGCGTATTAGAAAATTTTGTCAAAATTTCATTTCTATTAAGAAAATTTTTTGTAAAAATACTTATTTTTATAGAATTTTGTCAATTTTATCTTTTATAGAAAGATGTTGTCAACAGTTTTATTCATATAGAAATTTTAATCAAAATTTTATGGTCAGTAGAAATTTTCAAAATTTCATTCCGTAAGAAAATTTTTATCTTCACAAATTTTATTATTCTAGAAATTTGTCAAAAGTTCTTTTTTTTAAGAAAACTTTGTCAAATATTATTTATTCGTAGAAAATTCTGCAAAATTTATTTATAGAAAATTTTGCCAAAAAGTATTTATTCTATTAGAAAAATTTTTGCAAAAATTTTATTTCCTATAGAAAGATTTGTCAAATTTATTCTGTATTAGAAAATGAAATTCTTAGAAATATTGTCAAATTATTTTTATAGAACTAATTTGTCAAATTTTATTTCTATACGAGAATTTTTTACAAAAAGTTATTAGTTCCTTAAAAAATTTTTTTGAATGTTTTTCTATACAGAATTAATTTATTTGTCTCTTTATAAAATATATTTTACTAGGTAATTTTGTCAAAATATTTAGTTTTCTATAGAATATATGGTTACAACATTTTTGCTATAGAAAATTTTTTGTGCCACAATTTTATTCCACATATAGAAAACTGCAAATTTTATTTTATCAAATTTTGCAAAATTTATTCTATAGAAAAATTTATTGTACACAAATTTTATTCTATAGAATATTATTAGTCTAAAATATTTATTTTATATAAGAAAATGTTGTCCAAAGTTTTATTGTATGGAAATTTTTCAAAATTTTATCCTATAGAAAATTTTGCAAAATTTTTATCACTATAGAAAATTTTGCAAAATTTTGATTGCTATAGAAAATTTTAGCCAAAATTTCATTCTTCTATAGAAATATTTGCAAAAATTTTACTCTATAGAACTATATTGTCAAAATTTTATTTTTCTAGTGAACATGTTTGTCAATTTTTCATTTCTTGTTGTTGTTTCTTGATTTCAGCTTAAAAACCATGCATTGACTTAGGACTACAAGTGTAGCTTATACCAACAGAGAAAGAAATGTTTAATCAAATTTATTTTGGGCGAAAGCCCTACTAGACTGCATTAAGCTTAGGAAGGCCTCGTGGGCGAGGGGGCTTAAGACCCCCAAGAAACAAAATTTCTAAAGCCCCCCCCCCCCCCCCAGAATTTGAAACTCTATCTTTGAGTTTATACATTCATCAATAAATGTCAATAGTTTTTTTAATTTTATAAATTAAACCAAGTCATATACATCGCCAAAGTTCCGCCCTATAAGACTTTCATGAAGCATTCGAATGTTTGAAATCGATATTTATGAAATAAAGCTGTGGTTGAACTTATGATTGATTTAGCTTTAGGTCAATTTAATTAAAAAAATATAATTGATATTATTATCAATCGTTCATAAAATTAATAGTCTAATAACGCTATGCCAAAAAAAGCCTCGTCACCGAAAAAATAGTGAAAATCGTTCTTTTGTGTCTAGAAGTGGTGCCAAAACTTGCGGAGAAGCACATGAATATAATATGAGCTTGTAATGTCCACAGTTTCAACACCGTTGCAATGAATTTGCATCACTCTAGTTGAGATCCGGAATTCAGTGTTTTGAATGTGAATTAAAAATTTTTGAATATTTTCCCAAACAAAATAATTTTATTACCTGTTTTATATTATTTAATGCCATTCTGAGCTTGTTTGAAACGCTTTTTTCTCTAATAATAAATTATCCCTATTTTCGTATCAAATGGGATTAGACAGTTCTTGCTGGTAAATTGTACACATTTCACAACTAATTTGTTACCAAGATGATATTTATTTCTACTCCTTATTAACTATTTGAAAAAAAGAAACAAAAATTACACATTAAAAATGAAAAAAGAAGTAAAAAAACTTCCTGTGTAGTTAAAATAATCGAGGACATTTTGGAAGTCAACTTTTACTAGTTGTGCACTTTAGATCAAATCACAAAACTTTTTTGCTGGAAAGATGTGCAACTACTTTTATTTGCTATATTAATAAATTAAATTGTCGAGTTATTTTTGATGACTAATTTTTCTTCAATTTTATGAAATAAAACTTTAAATTGAACCATAAGTTCAGTCTATAAATCTTTTATCTAGGCGGGCTATAGGCCCCCCCTAGGAAAACATTGTCTAGCTACCGCTAATGATAGACTGCAAGATGGTTGGATGGACGCACCGCTTTAACGGAATTACCACATTCCTCATCAACATCCTCTACTTGCAGCAAAAACTAATCATACCAAATTATCAGAATAAAATCTCGGGATAATTCACTCAACCCAAAGTGAACTACACTTGAACCTTCGAAAAAGTTGAATATTCGGCTTCACTGCCTAAACAATTTGCAAGCATATTTCTTTGTCCTTTGCCCAAACTCAATCATCATTTGAATGGTAGTTCGGCTGGGTTTTTTTGAGTGTGCTTCCGTCTATTCTTCATTCCTTTTGTTTAGTTATGTTGGTTTCTCTTCCAATCATTATTGTATGTTTTTGATTCAGCGTTAAAACCATCATTGACAAAACTAAAAGTTTGAACAAAATTGTACTAAAGAAAAAAAATAATTTTTTGCTGACAAAATTTTTTATAGGAAATAAAATTTTTAACCAAATGAAATAAAATTTTTGACAACAATTGGTTATAAAAATACAATAAAATTTTGATAAAATTATCGAATAGAAATAAAATTTTTGACCAAAAATCTATATCTCATGCGAAATAAAATTATATCTATAGAAAATCAAACTTTTGATAATAACTAATTATAGAAATAAAGTTATTGCAATAAATTTGCTTTAGAAATAAAAATTTCCTATAGATATTAAAATATTTCAAAATGTTCTATAGAAATAAATAAAGTTTTAGACAAATAAAATTTTGAACAACATTTTTCTATCGGAAATTAAATGGATTGTACAAAATTTTTTTATAAAATAAAATTTTGTCGAACATTTGTATAGAAATAATATTGTTTTTGAAATAAAACTTTGACAAATTTTTAATAATAAATAAATAAAATTGTTGGCAAAAAATTTCATAATAGAAAGAAAATGATTTGTCACAAAATTTTCTAATAGAAATAAACAAATTTTTGACAAATTTTTCTATAGAAATAAAATTATTGAAAAATTCTTCTATAGAAATAAGTTTTGACAAAAATGTTTCTGTAGAAATAAAATTTTTGAAAATTGTCGTAAAGAAATATAAAATATTTGACAAAATTTCCTATAGAAATAACATTTTGACACAATTTTCTTAGTCAGAAATAAATTTCTGAGCAAATGTTCATATAGAAAAAAATTTTGACAAAATTATTTCATATATGAAATAAAATTTGTTGACAAAATTTTCTATATAGAAATAATAATATTTGACAAAATTTGTCTATAAAAAAATGAAAATGTTAACAAGAAATTTTTCTATAGAAATAAGGTTTGACAAAACTGTTCTCTGTATAGAAATAAAAGTGTGTTTGACAAAATTTTTCTCTTTTGGAATAATATTTGATGGAAATTTTCCATCAGAAAATAAAATCTGTGACAAAATTTTCTTTGGGAAATAAACGTATGACGAAAATTTTCTATAGAAAATAAAATGCTTGGCAAGATTTTCTGTATAGAAAGTAAATTTTGATAAAGTTTCTATAAATAATAAAAACTTTGGCAAAATTTTCTATAGAGAATAAACATTTCTAACAAAATTTTCATAGAATAAAATTTGACAGAATTTTCTATATAGAGAAACCTAAACTTATTTTTCATAAGAGACACTTGATTTCTATAGCCAAAAATAATTTTGTCAATTTATTTTATAAGTAAAAATTTTGTCAAAAATTTTCTAATCAGAATTGAAAATTGTGTCAAAATCTTTCTATAGAAATAAAATTTTTGACAAAATTTTCTATAAAAAATAATGGTGTTGACAAAATTTTCTATAAATAACGAAATTTTGACAAAATTTTCTATAGAATAAAATTTTGAAAAATTCTTCGTATAGAATAAAATTTGTACAAATTTTTCTTAATAAATAAAAATTTTGACGAATAATTTAATCAGAAGTAAATGGTTTTGACAAAATTTTCCTAGTCAGAATGAAATTATTTGACAAACATTTTCGTATAAGCAATAAAATTGCGACAAAATCTTTCTTATAGAAATAAAATTTTTGCAAACAATTTTCTATAGAATACAAATTTGCAAAATTTCTATATAGAAAAATGTTGAAACATTTTCTATTAAAATCATTTTGACAATACTAATGAGAAATAAATATTGTGACAATCAATTTTCATAGTAGAGGAATGAAATTTGACAAAATTGTCGTATAGAAAAGAAATTTGAAACAAAACTTTTCATATATAGCAATAAACATAGGTTTGTACAACATTTTTATAAAGAAATAAAATTTTGAACAAAAATTTTCTATAAATAATATTGATTTACAGAAAATTTTCTATAGAAATTGTACAATTTTGACAAATATTTTCTATAGAAAAAATTCTTGCATAAAATTTTCTTCTTAGAAATAAATTTGACCAATAAATCTTCTATTAGAATATAAAAATTTTGGCAAATTTCAAATCAAAATTTATTCTATAGAAAATATTTGTTCAAGAATTTTATTTCCCAATAGTATCCAGTGCCATGCATAGACTATAGCTTTTTGCGGATCTTCTTGATTGCTTCATGCCCTCCAGACAATTTTTTTTGCATGTGGTGACTGTATGTCGTCAAAATTTCTCGATACTAAAATTCACCCCAAAATATCAATATCTGGCAGCGCGCGCTTGTTGATATATTATTTTTTTTTGTCTTGCTTGCCTTATTGTTAGATTATTTCATAGCGAATTTATTTCTATTATGATTTTCATTGGCCTTGAAATGACTTCATATGCTTATTTTTAAGCGCCACATATACAATCTTTGCAAAAATTCAATTTAAGTGTGATATTTCTGACATGGGGCTACTCATGTAAACAAACCCTTAGAACATAGGACAAGGAATGATCAACCCCATACACTAATTCGACATTGTTGATGTTGCATGCATTCTGCATAAGCATAATTATAAGCCACCAAAAATATGAGCGATCTCTCTCTTGGGGTGGGGATTTTGTTTTTGCCACGAGCAAGCAAAAAAAATGTCTAAATTCTTGGTCTATCATAAAAAATTATGCCTATGATATTATGTTATGTGGGCGAAAGAAAATCAGTGGACTATAATACAAGTTGGTGAGAATTTTTTTTCTACGTAAAAATAAAAATAGTATAATTAAAAATTAAAATTAAGTAAATATAAACTAATTTTAAATTAATAAGCTAACCTCAGGAAAAAGTCAACAAAAATTTCTAAATCAAAAATTATTTTTTTTTTTTTAAATATTTGAATGATTAAATTTAATGAAATGAATTAAATAAAAATAAATTAATTTAAATAAAAAGGTTAGATAAAATAAAAATTACATTTTATTAAATATAAACTAATTTTAAATTCAAATTAAAAGTCCAAAAAATTCTATAACCGATTTACATTGGAAATTATTTTTTAAATATTTAAATGATTAATTTTAATTAATTAACTATATTTTTAATTTCATAAAAACAATAGATTAATTAAAAATTAAAATTAATTAAATATAGAATAAATAATAAAGCATACAAATAAAAGGCTACAATCGGAAAAAAATTAGCAAAATTTTTTCTAGGCGATTTAACTTTATTTTAATTTAGAAAAATTAAAAAAAAATAATTTTCCTTATTTTAATTATTTGTTTTACTTTAATCCTTAGGAAAAAGTCATCAAAAAAATCTATAACTGTAACTGTAGAAATTATTAAATTTAAATTATTAGGTATGCAATTAGATTTATCAAAAAATTGAAATAATTATTAAATTAATTTGAATATAAACAAAATTAAAATTTAAATAAGCTGTCCTCGGGTAAAATTCAACAAAAATTTCTTTAGCCGATTTCATTTTATTTTATTTTTTATTTTTTTTTGAAAATTAATAAAAATTGAATTTGCCTTATTTTTATTAGTTTGTGATTACTTTAATCCTCAGGGAAAAAGTCAACAAAAATGTTTATAGCCGATTTAAATTAGAAATTAAATGATTAAATTTAATTAATTAAATATATACTAAATTCAATA
>PGFW01015426.1:53206-67424 GCA_003123925.1 Haematobia irritans | reverse complement strand
GTAGCAGATTAAGTGGTGAGATTTCTAATTATTCCAATTTAATAGCATTTAAATTAAATTGAATCATTTAAAACATTTAAAAAATAATTTCTTCTCAACGAACAAAATAAAACCAAAAAATAATGAAAGTAAGGATTTTTTTTAAAAATTATCCTAAACTAAAATAAAGTTAAAATAATTTATAGAAATTTTAATGTTGGCTTTTTCCAGGGTGGTGGATTAAATTAAACATAAAATCAATTAAAAATAATTTTTTTTTTTTTAATTTTCCTTAAAAATAAATAAAAGTTAAAATCACTTAATAGAAAATTTGTTTTTTGTTTGATTTTTTTCTGAATGATATCGAATTAATTTAAATGTTATATTTTATATTTAAACTAAATTTCCAATTTTTAGTTATTTTACATTTTTTTATTGAATTTAAGTAAATACTATTAATTAATTAAATTTAATCATGTTATTTTCTAATTTAATCGGCTATAAACATTTTTGTGTGATTTTTTCCCTGCGAGGAATTAAATAATGCACAAAACTACGACATTTTGTGTTTTTATGAGGATAGCTTAGTAATTATTGAAATAAAATATTTAAATTTTATATTATTCCAGATTTAATACATTTAATTAAATTTTAAGTCATTTTTAAATATTTACAAAATAGGATTTTTTTTTTTTTTCCCTTCTCACTCAACAAAAGGAAAGTAATGAAAATAAGGAATGTTTTTTCTTTAATAAGTTATCCTAAACTAAAATTAGAACGTTAAAATTAATGTATAGAATTTTTGTTGGCTTTTTCCTGTGGAGTTAAATTAAACATAAAAATACATTAAGATAAATAAATTATTTTTTTTTTCAATTTTCCTAAAATAAAAATAAAGTTAAATGCACTTATAGAAATTTGTTTTTTGTTCGATTTTTTTTCTGGAATGATATCGTATGTAATTTGTTAAATTTATAAATTTTATATTTATAAATAATTTCTATTTTTAGTGTATTTTATTTTTTTTTATTGAATTTAGTATATATTTAATTAATTAAATTTAATCAGTTTAATTTCTAATTTTGTTTAAATCTGGCTATAACACATTTTTGTTGACTTTTTGCGCCTGAGGAATTAAAAGTAACTCAACAAACTAATAAAAATAAGGCAGATTCAATTCTTTATTAATTTTCAAAAAAAATAAAAAATAAAATAAAAATGAAATCGGCTAAAAGAAAATTTTGTGTGAATTTTCCCCGAGGACAGCTATTAAGTTTATAAAATTTTGTTTATATTAAATTAATTTTTAATTATTCAATTTTTGTAAATTTAAATGCATCTAATAGATTTAAAATTTAAGTAATGTTCTACAGTTACAGTTACAAGATTTTTATGCTGAATGACTTTTTCCTAAAGGATTAAAGTAAAAACAAATAATTAAGAAATGAGAAGGAAATATTTTTTTAGGAGTTTTTCTAAAGAGTGAAATAAAGTTAAATAGCCTAGAAAAAATTTTTGCTAATTTTTTCCGATTGTAGCCATTTGTATTTGTATGCTTTTATTATTCTAGTCTATATTTAATTAATTTTAATTGTTTAAGATTAATACTAATTAAGTTTGTTAATGAAAATCATTAAAAGTATAGTTAATTAAGTTAAATTAAATCATGATTAAATATTTAAAAAAATAATTTCCAATTTAAATCGGCCTAATAGAATTTTTTTTGGACTTTTAAGTTTGAATTCTAAAATTAGTTTATAAATTTTAATAAATGTAAATTTTTATTTTATCTAACCTTTTTATTTAAAATTAATTTATTTTTATTTAATTTCATTCGATTTAAATTTAATCATTCAAATTATTTAAAAAAAAAAAAAATAATTTTTGATTTAGAAATTTTTGTTGACTTTTCCTGTAGGTTAGGCGTTATTAATTTAAAAATTATATTAAATATTTACTTAATTTTTAAGTTTTTAATTATACTATTTGTTATGTTTTACGTATGAAAAAAAATTCTCACCAACTTGTATATTTAGAGTGGAGGTCCACTGATATATCGTTTCGCCGCGCGGACATAACATAATATGCAGTAGGCATAATTTTTATGATAGACCAAGAATTTAGACATTTTTTTGCTTGCGTTCGTGGCAAAAAACAAAATAAAACCAGAAGGCCCTAGGATAAAGAATTAATAAAAAAACCGAAATATGGGGTTTAAGAAATAAGTTTTAGGACCAAACAGGAGAGGAGTGAAGAAAAGAGGGAGAGTGGAGAAGAAAAAAACAAAAGCAATAAATATTTTGGCAAAAATTTTAGCACCAAAATCTAGAAAACAATTTTTATTTCAAGTCAAACTGATTAGACGACAGAGACAGCGACAGTGAACAATAGTCAATAGCAGCAACGCAAATCTATAACAATCAAAAACAATTGTGGTGGTGTATGATACTGGAAACACGCACTTATACCCGATAAAGGCGATGAATATAGAAATAGGTTTTTTGTTGGCATTCGTTGGAGACATTTCAAGGTCATAAGAGAGGTGAATTTTTCGAATGGAAATTTCACCCAACTCAGGTTTGCGGAGGAGAGATATGGCTCATTGCAAAAGTCACATGTCTAACTTTGGAGCCGTAGCGTTTCGAAAGAGAGGTCATAAATAAATGGATCTATCCAAATTATTAAATCCATGCTTATGGCTTTAGTAAGCATTCAATTGAGAATAGGTTTTTTTGTTTCATAAGACAACCAAGACTCTTATGTTCTCCTCAAATTAGATCAATTCATTTTTTTTGGCTCTTTAAAATCATATGCGAAACCCTAATGTCATATCATTTACGTCCATACAAATAGGTATGCGCGATGAGGCTCTGCGTGTGTACTACTAGCTGAGCGGGGTGGTGTTGAAAATGTTGAGGGTAAGTGTGAGAAAACTAGCAACGTATCTGGCGCATATGACCCTCAAAAACTATGTACTGAAATATGTTTTCGCATAATTGTTTTATTCTTTTCACCCATCATGTATAGAGTAAGTGAGAAACAATTATGTGTGGGTGTGTATGTCGTATAAGCCAACATAATGGGGGTATTCTCTTTAAACCACCCTCAAAATGGGCTAAAATTTTTTTCTGCTACCGTTATTAGCATACCGCACACCACCTGATCTCATAAAGCAGTTTTCAATTTTTTATTTATGTTATGCTTTTTTTTGAAAAAAAGGTGGAAAATGTTTTTAGGCGAACCATCTGTCTTCTTTCCGCAACTTGTAATTCACTTTGCTTTTTGTTGGAACAGCAGGAGTTAAATTAATTATTCCAAGTTGGTGGTATGTAGTTATTCGGCACAATAAATAAAAATTTATGGCGGATTTGTCGCCTTGACGCTTGTATGTATATATAAAGTAGTTTTTTTCTGTGTGTTTATCCTAACCCATATAAAAGGATGAGATGATAGCATTAGTTTTGGTACATAGAGTATTGGTAAATTTAAAATAAAAATTGAAGGCTTTGAAAATCCTAGACAACAGAAAAATTTAGAACTTTCTAGACAAAGTGTTATTGGCTTGTCATGTCTGTCATCTGTAAAATAATAATTTTTAATTATTTTTTTCCTTTAATTCTTTTAAAAACAAAAAAACAATATTTTTTTAAAAGAATTCTAAAATTCCGCTTATCCGTAATTTAAAAACATTTTGTCAAAATTTTATTACTATAGAAAAATTTAGTTCAAAATTTATTTTATAGAAAGATGTTCTCGCAAAATTTTAATTGGTCCATAAGAATATTTTTGTAAATCTTTATTTCTATAGATAATTAAAAAAAATTATTTTTTATAAAATAATTTTTATCTAATGAGTTTTTTAGCTTTAGAAAAATTTTATCAAAACAGTTTGTTTCTATAGGAAAAAATTTATTTCTATAACAGAAAAGTGTTGTTGAAATTTTAATTTCTGTAGAAGATTTTAGGGCAAAATTGTATTTGCCAATATAAAATTTTGTCAAGAATTATTATGAGAAGTTTTCGTATATAAGAAGATTTGTATCCACAAACGACAATGTTATTGCCAATAGAACATTTTTGCTCAAAAAATTTCATTTCTATAAGATAATTTTAGACAAAATTTTTATTTCTAATGAAATAATCTATATCTAATAGCTTAGAAAAAATTTTGTAATACAACTTTTAAGTTTGTGATACGAAAATTTTGGCCGAATTGTTATTTCTATAGCAAATTTTGTCGACAATTTTTATTTCTATAGAAAAATTTGGTCAAAAGAATTGTTAGTTTTCTGTAGAAAAATTATGTCATTTCTATTGTGATAGAAAATTTTGGCCGGAATTTTTATTTCTATAGAAATTTTATCAAGATTCTATTATTTATATTTCTTCTATTATTTCTATAGCAAATGTTGTGAACATTTTATTTCTATAAGAAATGTTGTCAAAATTTTACTTTGTTGTGAAAATTTTATTTCTGTAGAAAATTTGCCGAAAATTTTATTTCTATAGGAAATTTTGCCGAAAGTTTTTTATTTTCTATAGAAAATTTTCTCCAAGAACTTTTTATTGCCATAGAACCATTTTGTCAAAATTTTTATATTATTGTCTATAGATATTTTTAAACAAAATTTTATTTATATAAAAAATTTTTATCTAATAGTGTTTTTTTTCTAGAAAGTTTTGTTAAAATTTTCTCTTCTAGTAAAAAAGTTTTTGTAAAAATTTGATTTTCTCTAACGTCAAAGTGCTTTTAAAAAAACTTTATTTCATAGAAGAGATTCTCAAAAATTTATTTCTATAGTAAAACTATAGAAAGCTTATTATTCTATTAAACATTTTCTCAAAAATTTCTTTATTAAAGAATATTTTATTAAAAGTTATTTCTATAAGAAAAATTGTTGTCAAAATTATTATTTCATAGAAAAGTTTTGCTCAAAAATCTTATGTCTCTAGGAAAATTTTAACAAAATTTTAATTCGGCTATAAAAAATTCTAGTCAAAAAATTTTATTTCTATAGAAAATTTGTCAAAATATTTTATTGTCTATAGAAAATATTGTGAAAGATTTTATTTTCTATAGAAAATGTCTGTAAAAATTTTATTTCGCGTGAAATTTTGTCGAAAATTTATTTCTACAGGAAAATTTTTTGTCAAAATTTTATTTCCTGCAGAAAATTTTCACAAACATTTTTTATTTGTATAAGAAAATAGTTGTTCAAAATTTTACTTTCTATAGAAAATGTTGTCAAACATTTTTATTTACTAACGGAAAAATGTTTTTAAAATTTTATTTCTATAGAACATTTCTCCTGCAAAAATTTCTTTTTATAGAACATTCTTATCACAAGTTTATTTCCATAGAAAATTTTTGTCAAAAATTTTTTATGTGCTCTAGAAAAATTTTAACAAAAAATTTTATTCCTAATAGAAAATTCTATCAAAAATTTTAATTTCTATACGACAAATTTTGTCAAAATTTTTATTTTCTATAATGAAAATGTTGTGAAAAATTGTTATTTCCGCTAAAAACATTTTGTCAAAAAATTAATTTTCTAACAGGAAAATTTTGTCAAAATTTTATTTCTGCAGAAAATGTTTAACCAAAAACATTTTATTTTGTATAGAAAATTTTTTTCCAAAATTTTATTTTTTATAGAAAATTTTATCAAAAAAATGTTATTTCTATAGAAAATGTTGTC
This sequence comes from Haematobia irritans, assembly GCA_003123925.1. Classification (NCBI taxonomy): domain Eukaryota; kingdom Metazoa; phylum Arthropoda; class Insecta; order Diptera; family Muscidae; genus Haematobia; species Haematobia irritans. Next base: position 61,746 of record PGFW01015426.1, on the reverse strand, counting down.
AACATTTTAATTTCTTCCGAAAAATGTTCTTAAAATTTTATTTCATATAAGAAAATTTTCTCAGGATAAATTTATTTTTATAGAAAAATTTATATCAAAAGTTTTATTTCACTATATGGAAAATTTGTCAAAATTTTATTTCTAATAGAAAATTTTTCAGCAAACATTTTATTTGTATAGAACAATGTTTTCAAAATTTTATTATCTAAATACGAAAAATGTTGTCAACATTTTATTTCCTACGGAAAAATGTTTTTTAAAATTTTAATCTCTATAGAAAATTTTCTCGAAAAAATTTATTTTTACAGAAACATGTTTTAATCAAAAGTTTATTTCTATAACGCAAAATTTTGTAAAATTTAATTTCTATAGAAAATTTTGTACAAAATTTATATGTCTTTATTAGAAAATTTTTGTACAAAATTTTATTTCTATAGAAAATGTTCACCAAAATTTATTGCTATAGAAAATTTTTTGTCAAAAATTTTAATTTCTATAACAATTTGTTCTGAAAATTTCTATCTTCTATAGAAAAATCTTGTGAAAATTGTACTTATCCTAGAAATATTTTGTCAAAATTTTAATTTTATCAGAAAAGTTTGTCAACAATTTTATTTTAGAAAAATTTTTTGCACAAAATTTTATTGATATGAGAAAAATTTTTTCAAAATTTTATTGCTTAATAAGCAAATTTTTATGCAAAATTTATTGCTATAGAATGTTTCAACATTTAATTTCTAGAAATTTCCTTAAAATTTCTATTCTGTATAGAAAATTTTGTCTCTAAAAAATTTATTTATAATTACATATAAGTATATTCTATAAATTTGTCAAAATTTATTTTTATAGAAAATTTGTCAAATTTTATTGTATATAAATTGTCAAAATTTTATTCCTATAAAAATTTTGTCAAAATTTCTATTTCTATAGAAAATTTTAAATTGTTCAAGCAATATTTTATTTCTTATAGAAAATTTGTCAAAAATTATATTGTAATGAAATGGACAACATTATTGTATAAAAAATTTTTCATAAATTCCTTATTTTATAAATAATTTTGCAAAATTTTAATTGCTATAGAAAAATGTTGTCAAAATTTATTCTATCAGGAAAATATTTAATATTTACTTTCTATAGAATATATTTGTCAAAATATTTTTATTGGCCAATTGAAAATTGTTCAAAATTTTCATTCCTAATAGGAATTTTTGCAAAAATTTTATCTATAGTAAAATTTTTATTAATTTATCCGTAGAAAATTTTCTGGAAAATTTTATTTCTATAAAAATGTTATAACAATTTTAATATTCTATGGCAACTTTGGTGTAAAATATTAAAGTAAGCTCTAAAAGTTATTCATTAATAGACTGAAATGGTCCTTTATTTCTTAGATAAAAATCATTAAGAATAAAGAAAAGTTATTTTTGTTTAGAAGAATTGTTACAATTGGCTCCTGAGAATGACAATATAATGAGAAATTTATTTAATATTAACAAATAGCGCCTGGATTTCCTACTAATATATTTCCTACTATAGTAAAGAAGGGGATAAAAGGAAATCTTCGTATATGGTAAATGAGAAACTCTAGCAATTAGCGTAAGATCAAAAAAACCGTGTTTTTCGAAAATCAGGGTTTTCTGCTTTTTTTTTGTCCCAAAATAAAACGCTTCTTGGGTCTTTGAATTTGTTTAAATTTTTTTTTTCATTTTCCTTTATACTAGCAACCAAATTGATTGAGAAAACTAAAAGAGAACCATATTGTGCAATTGATGTAAATGTAAACACTGCTGTAGAAAACAGCTGTTGTTTAAAGTATCGGCAGAAACAGGTAAGAGATGTCCCGTTTATCTCTATATTGTCAACATATTGAAAAACCAAAATAATTATCCCAATTAAAAATTTAAATAAATGAAATTAATTTTAATATAAAATTTTGGTTTTAATTAAAATTTAATTAAACTGGCCATTGAAAATTTTTTTTCACTTCAGTTTAAATTTTTCTTTTTTAATCAAGATAAAAAAATGCCATTAAAGCAAAGGTATAGTTGTTGGAAAAAAATCTTCCGTTAAAAATTTTTTCATTATTAAAATTCAGATATTGCATTGGGTGGTTCCATGGTGCAGAGTATATGCAATTCGACATGTCCACAATGTTGGTTAACTAACATTTAGATTTTTTCGATATTTTCCTTTGAAAAATCTGTGTCCAATAGGGGAGGGTAGATTATTATCGATTTGCCTGAAAGGATCTTCTAATATCCAAACAAAAAAGGTCTAAGTAAAGGAAACGAACAAATCTATAAAACACCATTCTAAAGCAGTGACATTTCTGTGTTGTTGCTTCCATTGGAAATTGTCAATTGAAATTTAAAATATTCTGAGAACGTTAACATATCGTGTGTGATGAAAACTCATGGACCTTCTCAAGGACTCTTCACCACCATAACTCGACAGAATTTAATAGTTACCAAACAAAAAAAGCCCTTCACAAACGTGTCAAAGCATTTCAAGCCACAGCCCACTCCATCATTCAAAATGATGGGGAGCTACCACCGAAAGAATTCTCTTCGTTAATTTTACGAAGAATTCTTCATTAACTATTCCTTCCTGAATTCTCATATAAATAACGTAATTTTTCATTCATTTTCGTAAATTTTACGAAGAAAAGCATTTTACGAAATATACGAAACTTCTAAGAAAACATTCTACATTAACGTTTTCTTCGTAAAAGTTCGTAGCTTTTAAGCGAAACTTTCTTCTACATTTCATTGAATTTTGTGAAAAGAAAGTTTTTACGAATATTTTAACGAAGGCATTCTGGCGTTAAAATTTCTTCATAAAAAGTACGAGAAACATTTTCTTTTGAAATTAAACGAAGAAGTTTCATTGAAGTTGGTAAAATTTCCGTTCGCGCGGCATTAAAATTGTCTTTTATTAAATGTGCCTTGGAGTGTATTCCCTTTTATTCATTTTTGTATGGCAAGTCTAATGCTAATTCCATCATTTGGTGATAGCGCGCTATGAATAAAAGTGAAGCAATAAAACTAAAAATTATTCAAAACTTAAAGAATTGTAAAGTAGTGATGTCATTTTTTTTCCACTTTGCAACTACACACCAATGCAGCTTTCGACTATAAATTGTTTTTTTTCTAAAAGTTCGAATACATTTTTCAAGAAAAAAAAAGTCACGAAATTTTTTTCATAAAAAAAGTACGAAAATTGTTTCATAAAAAGTACGAAAACATTTTCATAAAAAGAACGAAATTGTTTCATAAAAAAGTACGAAGATTTTTCATAAAAGTGCGAGAGAGTGTGCATGCAAATAAAAAGGTTACGAAGATTCTTCATAAAAAGTACGGAATTTTTTCTTCTTACAAACTACGAAAATTTTGGAAGAACTTTTTTCTTCGTAAAAAGTACGAAATATTTCGTACTTTTAATGAAAGTTCTATTTGGTTGTAAAAACAATGACAAATTTCGTACTTTTTAACGTCAGGAAATTTTTCGTATCTTTTTAACGGTAGAGAAAATTCTTTCGGGTGTACCGAAAGGTATTCGAATACAAATATTGAAGTAAGACGAAACAGGAAATGAAATAAAAATTCCACGCTATAAATCTTATCGTAAAGACCCACTTACAGTTCTTAAACATATGACTATAGACTTTAGATAGAATGCAGCAATGATGCAAAACTATTGTTTGAGCAGTTTCCGAAGATTAAGAAAATAGAATCGAGAAAAATAAAGAGCACGCTTAACAATCTCCTTTCGTTTGTCCTCCTTTTTGGTAGTTTGCCATTTACACACAAAAGTTCAGAACGTTTATGATGCGCAACAGAGGATTTATAAATAATTAATATATTAAAAGTTCATATTTGGAACAAAAAAATTGTGACGAAAAAATCGCGAAAATACGAAAATCTTAATTTTGAGCAGGCATTGGCTCTTTACGAAACAATCACAAAAGCAAATGCACGAAAATTAATGTTTGGGACTGACTCTTTACGAAAAAAATCAAAAAACGAAATGTCAGAAATTAATGTTTTGGAACTGACACATTGTTTTTAAAAGAGAATAGTGGATAATCTATCTAATAAGTCTATATTGTCTATGGTTCTTAAATAGGAGTAAAGAGAAGTTAAAGAGAGTGAGTGCGTAAGAGAGTTAAGATAAGCAGGCAGAAGAGAAAGGGGAAAAAATGAAACTGACTTTTTTCTAAATCACAAACCTTAGCAAACGTAAGGGGCAATCGAATTCATTTGGGAAATAATTTAAAAATTCTAAGGAGGACACATTTGAGATTTTACGACACACCATGTGTCCACACCAACAACATCATAGAAAATCAAGATCGCTATCGGCGAATTTAAACTGGGTAGGGATGCCCCATTCGAGTTTTTTTTTTTAATAAAATAAATGCATATAAAAATTTTTGTCAAAATTATTATTTTTAGAAAATTGTCAATTTTGTCCTATAAAATTTATCAAAAATTTTTTATAAGAAATTTTTATCTGTCTATAGAAATTTCTGCAAAAATTTATATTGCTAATAGAAATTTTCGTCAAAATTTATCTTTATAGAAACATTTTTCGTCAAAAAAATTTTATTTCTATTAGATTATTGTCAAAAATTTTTTTTATAGCAGAAATACGTTTTGGTCAACATTTTACTTGTCATAGAAAAATTTGACTACATTATATTTCTAATAGAAAATGACAATCAGTCTTATAGTGGATATGGAAGCTGTAAGGACATTTCGATCCCTTTTTTTATTTTTCAGAGAATGAGAATTTACGTCAGAGCAATGAATGAAGAAAGTGATTTCGAAAACGGATTTTGGAAAAAATCAACGTGCAAACCACTTCCTCATGTAATAATCGGCTAAACATTACGACAAAGTTTAAATAATTCGGCCATGCATCAAACTCTTACTCTGAAATCGGGTATGGTTAAGGGGTTTGGCCTTTTTTATTCTCCAAAAAACAGACAAACAAAAACTCAAACATACTCAAAACAAGTCAACCGCTTGAAGAACAAGATGGATGGATATTGATGGTTTTATTACTGGTGAAACCACAAACCAGCTCTGCTTTTTGTTCTTAAAGCCAAAATTATGCGCCGTAATTTTCTTTATGAATGTCTAATGTTTTTGTGTGGCAAACAACCAAAAATGAGAATTGAGCAAAGGAAAACCCCTAAAACCTATGTTAGCAAACAACATTATACAACTGCTGTCATTGCAAACACGCGCCAAATACTTCTGTCATTGCCAGAAGCTGATGGAAATTAGAGAGAGGAAAAAATGAAATAAATAAAGAACGTAAGGCGAATAAGGAATTTTCAGTTGCCCGAAGGAGGATGGTGAAAGACGCGCTGCGACTTTCCTGATAATGAAACTGAAAACTTTGACGAATATTTCCTAATAAAAATAAAATCTTTGACAAAATATGTTCTAATAGAATAAAATTTATGAGGAATTTTCGCATGGAAATAAAACTTGTGACCATGAAATTTTCTCTGGAAAATAAAATTGTGGAAAATATTTCTCCTGGAAAATAAACTTTTGAGAAATTTTCTCTGGAAATGAAAATTTTGATAAAAGTTTCTATAAAATAAAACTTTGACAACATTTTCTAATAGAAATAATATTTTAGATAAAAATTTTCTATTAGATAAAATTTGTGGTCAAAAATTTTCTCTATATAGGTATAAAATTTTGTCAAAATTTATCAAAGAATAAAATTTTGCATTTTCTATAAAAATAAAAATTTGACAATCATATATGAATCAAATATACATATTTTCTATAGAAACATTTAGAAAATTCTGTGAATAAAATTCTTAGCAAAATTTATAAGTTGTGAAAAAATCTTCCTATAAAATTTTCTATAGCTATAAACAATGTAAAATTTTGAGAAAAATGAAAATTTTTATGACGAAAATCATTATTCTAAAAAAATAATTATTTTTTAAAAAATTTTCGTATAGAAATAAAATTTTGATAAAAGTTTCTATACAAATAACAATCTTTGACAAAATTTTCTATTATAGCAATAAAATTTGACAAATTTCTATAAAAATAAATTTTTGATCAATAATTTTTCTATAGAAAAATTAATTTTTAGTGCAAAATTTTCTATAAGATGAATAAATTTTTGAGGGATTTTCCGAATAGGAAATAAATCTTGTGCAAAAATTTTCTATAGCGAATAAAATTTTGAGAAATTTTCTCATATAACTAAAATTTGAAAAAAATTTTCTTACTAGATAATAAATGTTTGACTAAATTTTCTACTAGAAATAAAATTGTGTGACTAATATAGTTCTATAGAATAAAATACTTTGACATATATTTTCTATAGAGATGAATTGAAAATTTCTGATACAATAAAACTTAGAAATTTTCATAATACAATAAAATGTCTGTCACATTTCACGTATAAAATAAAAATTTTTTTTTTTTTTTTTTTTTTTTTTTTTTTGTACAAAATTTTTTCGTATAGAAAAAGATAATTTTTGTCAGAAATATAAATAAGAAATTTGGGGAGAAAATTTTCTATAGAAATAAAATTGTGACAATGAAATTTTTTCGTATAGACATAAAATGTTGTGACATAATATATGCTATAGAAATAAAATGTTGACAAAAATTTCCCTCGTGGAGAAAATCCTAAAGTTTTGACGAAAATTTGTTCTATAGGGAAATAAAATTTTGAGCAAAAGTTTCTTGTATAAGAAAAACATTAAAAAAATTCTAAAGAAATGACATTTTTATAAAAACAATTCTGCTATACGAAATGGAAAATTTTGATAAAGATTCTATAAACAATAATAAAACTTTGACAAAATTTTCTAATAAAAATAGGAAAATTTTGACAAATTTTTCTATAGAAATAAAATTTTGAAGCAAAAATTTTCTACAGAAATAAAAATTTTGAGCCAAATTTTCTAGCAGAAATAAAAATTTTGAAATGCCTATAGAAATAAAAATTTGATAAAAATTTGTTTCTATAGAAATGAAAATTGTGACAAATGTTTCTTATTAAATTGATACTCCTTCTCTCTTTCAAACTCTCTGTTCCTAACTCCTCGCTCTCCCATAATCACCAATTAGATCCTTCTGCCACTCGCTTTATTCTCAATCTTATGCTTGTTCTGCTTACTGTCTAACGGTTATTAGAATTGAGTTGGTGTGTGTATATGTTATTTGTAAGTGTTAACTTACAACATTGTTGCAGATATCATTTACAGATGTTTAACTATCTGGTAATAACCTTCGATCTTATTCCCTATTAGACAATACACGATGGGAGAGACATTCCGTGGTATTTGCATTTCTTAAATCTACAATTCGCAGATTCCAAGACATCAAAAAAGAAGTCAATAAGTCTGATGTACATGGCTCTTCCTTTATTTATTTATTTTTTTTGAATAAAAATTAGCAGTCTCATCACCTACATACACTTCTCCAAGCGGCCAATGATTCCTCAAATTAGTTTATGATTTTTTTCTTTTTTTCAAATTTAAAATAAGATCCATGGCTATATGGGGTTCTCCACAACCATTGAAATGTTGTATGGTCGGTCATCACAAGGCGAGCAAGAATATAAAGAGAAAGAAGAATAAAATTGTCGTGGTGTCCTTGAAACACTGTAAAATAAAACGTCAACATGTATATATTTTTGTGTTTAGTCCTTTTAGGTGGTGGAGTTGAGTGAGGTGGTGTTGGCTGTGACCCTAGTACCCCATCTTGAGGTCGTGGTAATTGTGGTGTCTGAGACATTCATAAGTATCTATCTAAGCCTGTGGCAAAGTAAAAATTTTCTCTATAAAGAAATATTGCATATAAACTAAATTTAAATTAATAAGCTATCCTCAGAAAACCAAAATGTCTATAACCGATTTAACTTAATTTTAGTTTTATGAAAATTAAAAAAAATAAATTTCCTTATTTTATTATTTAATAATAATAATTTTGAAATAATTTTCAGTAAAAAGCCAACAAAAATGTCCATGGCCGATTTTTATTTTAGTTTAGGAAAATTAAAAAAAAAATTGAATTTTTCTTAGTTTTTAATAATTTTATGGTTACTTTTGGTTTGTTTAGCAAAAAATAATACAAGTTGGTGAGAAATTATTTTTTAACAAAAAGTATTAAAAATTTTTTATTATTTTTTTTCAAATTGATCTTCAGTCTGTTATACCGCGAATGGAATTCCAATAAATAAAAAAAAACACTCATACGCTCCCTTGTACTCTTAAAGTTATCACTATGTGGAGTAACTAAGCAAAATATTTAATTATGTATCACCATGTGTTTTTCCATCTTACTTGAATGATAATGCGTTTAGTAAAATATTTTAGTTAAAATTTTCTAAGAGAAAAATCCGTCAATTTTAATTAAATTGGGTTCACAATTTCTAAAAGGAAATACACGTTTTTTTTAATTTTTTCTGTCATGGACTTCGTAAAACGCTAAAAATATTTTAACAATTTTTAACTCCAAAATGTTGGGAGCCACCGTGGTGCAATGGTTAGC
>PGFW01015419.1:12413-25139 GCA_003123925.1 Haematobia irritans | reverse complement strand
CGAAGTTTAGGCTGATTTTCACAGACGGAACGGAAAACGAATGCGACAATCATTATATCGACTCAAATTCAACAAGAACGAGGATTTACTTTATTAGACTCTGATATCCAATATCTTCAATGGCTGTTAAAATTCAGAAAGAATCTTATGATAAATCTCTTATTCTAATACCAATACATACGATCGCTTTAGTTTAGGTGAGATTGACTGATTATTTCACTTCCATAATGTGAACTCACGACTGCGGCTCCAAAATTGGTTTATGGGTTTTATTCGCTTGGCGTCCACTTTGTCAAAACTCTTTCATTACATTTCGGCCCGTATCACACCAATAAATGTATTCGATAATATACAATCAGCCATATGCACAGATGAATGGACGCGAGACTCCCATTCCGACTCCACGTCATCATTTCATCACATCGCTGTTCAATATAAAAAATGATTCTTAGGTCGATCAGCTATATGATGTGCCGGTTATGGGATGTAAAAAGTAGCATAGTGATTTTTCTTCTTACTCTCTATCGTCTTCTATAGAAACTTTATAACTGTAATTAATAAGAAACTTTTTTTTTCTATTCCAGCTAATTGGTTCGTGTTATTGGCCATAACTAAGATTTCTTTTAAAAGGTATGTTATTTCAAATCGAGGATAAAAATCCAAATTTTTAGTTACAATTATAGTTGTTCAAGCTGGGCTTTTTTGTGGTCAGTTAGTTTCGTGTATTCAATTAAATAAAAAGCTACCAGCAAAAAAGATTTGGAAGTTCTTCTCAAGAGACTTCCAAAAATGCTCTGCCAAAGATGGTTTTTTTACTTTAAACTGCCACAGGAAGTTCATTTGAGCTCAATTTTTTATTTAACCACTTTTTTCATTATTTTTAGCTGGGATTTTTTGTTGTTGTTTTCAAATTAGGTTGAAAAACGTATTTAAGAATTAATAAAATGGTCAAATTATTTAAATTTACCAAAAAACAAAGAAAACAAATGTTAAATATTTTCTAGAAAATTCGCGGAATTTTTTGAAAAATATTCGATGACAAACGTTACCAGCAGGCTGTGCGAAGACGAGTTAAATTTTTGCTAGACTTCCGACTCCAGCATTTCCTTATTAGCCTTCGACTCGACTCCGGGAAGTCGACTCCACCGGTGGTGTACCCTAATCTCATTTTCAAACAGTATTCAATTGTAATTTTAAGGTGTCGCTGCTACAAAAATAGCATCCGATATAAGTATTCTATTTTTGCCATATATGTTTATCTGTCCAAAAGGAACTCTAATATTATTTTTGAACGGACTAGACGACAAATCTTCAATCATTTTTAATTTCGGCCAATTTAATTTAAAATATGGACACAAGGACTATATAGAGCCACATAAAAATATGGGTACGATAAACAACAAACTCCAGCAGCTATTGAAAATTTATAAAAACAACAAAATTCAAAAAAAATAATTAGGCTTTCCAGAATTTTAAAGAAGTAAAAATAGTCGTATTGGTTATATAGCATTTATAAAAACTAAATCTTATATAAAAAAGACAAAATACAAACAAAATCTAAAGTATCGGGCTAATCAGATAGACATTTTAGATGTTAAAACAATTTACTATATGAGAGTCCAAGTTCGGCAGGGCCGAATCTTAAATTTCCCACCACCATGAATCAAGATATAAAGTTTACTTTGAAAAACTCTTCGTCGTAAGCGGGTTTCTTGATAATATAATAGAATTTTTAGGGTTTGAGCTGACAATAATTTTTTCTCCCAAGCAAAACTCAGCTTCAACCAAATTCTACCTATGAGGACATAGATCATTATTCTGGTTTTATGAGCAACCAAATTTTATTTGATTTTTAGAGAAATAATAAACTATTCGCGTAAACTGATGAAATATACGCCTTGTATTGCGACAATTCTAAACTCTGTAGATTTTTCCCCGCTATTATGCTAAATGAATACCGTGAGTAAAATCTGCGGAAATCTTTAACTGTCAGTTTCAAGCAATTTTCACGATATTGTCTAAAAATTTCATTCCGGAGAAAATATTTTTCTTTGGGTACCCTCAAGATAGAGAATCAGGTCGTATATCGGGACCCGGTAAAAATAAGTGTGGATACAGAGTTTAGGCGTCTAAAATTCCAGTATATTTAAATTTTTTTGTGCAAATCGGAAAAAAACTACGGTTTCTAGAAGTCGAAGGAAGTTAAAATCTGGAGATCGGTTCTATCGTGGAGGTATACTAAAACATGATTCGGACCAACACACCATATTCGGCTGACCATTGTGGTCAGCGGATCTCCAGAAGTCCTAGAAATAAATTCGGGATATACCTCTAGAATACCTTACTGAATACCTCTACCTCGGAATCCTCTAGAATTCTTGATGCCAAGTAAGTACAAATCAGGCAGAATCCCAGCTCTATATAGCGGGCTATACCAAACACATGGCGGCCCGATACGGAAACTTTTTCGACACAACCTCTTTATTGCGTTCCTAAAATACCTCTAGATTTCTAAATTCCGGCAAAAATTGATAAACAACTTATCGGATTCAGAAGCCCCAGAAATAACAGTCGGGGAGTAGGTCTATATGGGGTCTATACCAAAAACATGAACCGATAGGCACCATTTCGCCGACCACACCTATTTTTGCTTGATCTTAAATTACTTCTAGATTTTTCAATTTCAAGCCCATCGCTTGAAACTATAGTCTGTGAGCCAAAGCACAGCAAAATTCGGGATTGATGGTTCTTTGTGAGAAGTTATACACAAAAAATGGACCGCTACACCTCAATTCTCAGCACACTACTTGAGGTCCAAAACACCTCTCGGATTTCCAATTTCGGGCAAATCGCGATAGTAAAGTACAGGTTCTAGAAGCCCAAGAAATAAAAAATCGGAGAGATCGGTCTTATATGGACGGCTTATAACAAAGAACATGGACCGAATACACACCCATTTTCCGCCACACCTATTTCGTGGTCATAAAAATACCACTAGATTTCCAATTCAGGCAAACTCGGAATCAGAAAATGCACGCTTTTCTAGACGCCAAGAGTAAAATCAGGCGAGATCCGGTCTATTCATGCGGGGCCACTACCAAAAATATGGACGATGTTTCACCATTTTCTTCGGCACCACCTTTTTACTGGTTCTCAAGTACCTCTAAATTTTCCATCTTTAAGGCAAATTGTATAAAAACTACGGTTTTTATAAAGCCCAAGACCCCAAATGGGAAAATCGGTTTATATGGACATATCAAAACTTGACGAATATAGCCCATCTTTCGAACACTTGACCTGCACTGCAAAACAAAACAACGATTCGTGCCAAATTCAGGACGGATAGACGCATTATGAAGTTTGGTAGAACGTGATTACAACAGACAGACAGACAGACAGACGCGACGATGCCTTATATCGTCTTAGAATTTTCTCCCTCATTAAGAATTATTATATACTTTATATATGTCGGAAATCCGATATTTTGATGGCCGTTACACACGGATTGACAAACTTATATACCCCCATCCCCATTCATGTGAGTGGGTACTAATAAATGTAATGTGTCGAATATATAAACAACATAGACAAGCTCTATATGGCCTAAAGATTCGGCCATGCCGAATCTTTATGTACCCTCCGTTCGGACTCGGCTATAAAAAGGACGGTCCCTTGTCATTGAGCTTAACATGGAATCGAGGCAGCACTCAGTGATAAGAGAGAAGGTTCACCACTATGGATTCACAATGGAACTGAAATAGTATTAACGTGACCTGATACAATCGGGTGCTACATAAACTAACCTAACGCTAACCTACACCTATGTACCCTCCACCATTGGACTTGCGTTAGAAACTCTAACGAAAGACTGTCAATCCATCAATCGAATTACTTAAACCGCTTTTCTAAAATTGTGAGGTTCAGTCCATACTGGTATATATTCGACCAAAAAGGTATGTGTAGGTAGTCTACAAATAATTACGAATCGATTATGGACTTTTGCCACGGTACGTAGCGGAGCCAGAATAAATATTGGGGGTCGCTCATATGGAGGCTATATACAATTACATCCAAATTTGATATGGACCATTTTTTGTCGTATATTGGGACTAGATTTATTCTGAGGGCTATATATAAATAAAGATTCCGATAATGGACCTAGTTGGCATGTTCGATTACACGCCATATACTAGCCCAAGTACCAAATTTCAACTGACTCGGATGAAATTGGCCCCTCCCCAAACGAGGGCCTCCAAAACCGAATGATCTCAGGGAATCGCCGTTTTATTATGGGGCTATAATATCGGATTATTGCTAATATGGACCCATCTTTGGCATGGTTGATTAAACATCATATACTATCCACCACGCTACCAAATTTCAACCAGATCGGATGAATTTTTGCTTCTACAAAAGGGCACCGGATAATCAAATCTGGGGATTCGGTTTAATATGGGGAGCTATATATAAATAATTAATGGACTGATCTGAACCAATACCTGCATGTGGTTTTGATAGCCATATACTTAAACATCACGTACAAAATTTTCAACCGAATCGGGGCATGAATTTTGCTCTTTCCAAGGGTGCTCCGGACGGTCAAATTTGGGGATCTCGCTTCTATATGGGGTATATTAATTATGGCCGATTCGCGACCAATTTTTTTATGGTTGTTAAAGGACCATATACTAACACCATGACGCAATTTTCATCGGATTAAATTTGCCTTCTCTTTAGAGGTCCGAAAGCCAAATCGGGATGATTCGGTTTAAGTATGGAGGGCTATATATAATATATGGACACGATGGGGACCTAATCTTGTGCCCATTAAACCATTACTACACACATGTTACCAAAAATTCAGCTGGATCGGATTGATAGTTGCTTTCTGCTTAGCTGTGTCTGCAAGCCGAAATTTGGGGGGTCCGATTTATAATTGGGGCTATACGTAAAAAGGGGACGATTAGGGCTCCATTTTGCCAATACCATCGACCTCAATCAATAAACAACTACTTGTGCCAAGTTCAAGCCCAAACAAGCTTGTCGTTCGGAAGTTCAGCGTGATTTTCAAAACGACGGACGGACGGAACATGCTCAGATCGAACTCAGAATTATCACCATGACCCAGAAATTTTTTTAAAACCATACAGCTTTATGGGGTCTTAGGGCCACAATTATTTCGATGTGTTACAAAACGGATGACGAAGTTAATATACCCCATCCTATGGTGGAGGGTTATTAAAAACCATTAACCACTACCATATTGCCTTAAAAATTGTACCTTTATCAAGAGGCATAACATACATAGGGTTAAAAATCGATAGTTTAGTTTATATCACCGTCAAATTTCAGCCATATAAATACACTCTTGAATGCCTGAAATCCGAGTACTTCTTTTTCGATTGTTCGATAAAAACCCACTCGAATCTAATTTGATCGCTCACTCTCTCTTTAGTTACAAAGATAGAAGTGTTTTTCAAATTTTGTTCGCGGGAGTCTGGAGATCGAGCAAAAATTTATACGGCTCGACTCCGACTCCAGCAAATCTTTCAGACTCCGACTCGATCCGACTCCGGCTCCGACTCCACAGCCCTGCGTTCCAGACAGCATTTATAATGCATTAGAACATCATAAAAAATTTAAAAATTATTCATTTGCAATATATTATCACAAAAGATTCTAAAATTCACATCAAAACACTGAATTCACCTCACCACCTTAAGAAGTGATGCCAACTTCAGTGCCAGCGGCTGTCTGAATATGGTCACATCGTCCATCATGACAAGCCAATTAAATTCGATCGCTTCTGTGTCAATTTGCACCATTCCGGATTCACATTTCACTTACTTTCTTTGGCGACGCTTTTTTTGTTTGGCGTAACTTAATCTCATATTTTATTCAACGCTTCTGCTCAATTTGCACCACTCTTCCGGATTCACATTTTCACTATCTTTTTTTTTTGGGATCTTTTTTGTTGGTAAACTTTAATCCTATTTTATTAACGTTTCGTTGGTTCTTTCCAACTTCATTTTGACAAATCCTCCTCCTCTTCTCCTTATTCGAAAAACATCAATATTATCCTGACACATTTCTTTTAAGAAGCAGATAATAACTCCTTGATTTTTTACTTGTCACTTTTAAATTGAATGGTATTCAATATATCATCACTTCAAATATTTGATTGCAGTACTGACCATCTTTCTTCTTTGCGGCGGTGGTCCTTTAACAATTTTACAAGCCATTGCTTTATATATGTTACGGGTGTGTGTTGTGGTGTATGTTGTGAATTACTATATATCTACGACCTTCTCATTTAAATGGTTTTTAATTTGATTTTGCATTGACAATTATTCACAACACTATGGCAAAAATTAAAATGCTTCTTAACTCATCGTCTTGGCTAATTGCTCTTGACCTAACACCTTTGATAGTTGTTTGGTATGTATTTCTCTGTGGTGATCAGTGTCTGTTATCGGTCGGTGGCTAAAAATAAATATGAAAATATGGTTAATCCATTGCATATTCATCATCATTTCATTCATTGAATTAGATAGTTTCTTTTATTACAATAATGAATTTTTTAAATATCTATGACGTGTTGAAGTCTATAAGAGAGACCTTTACTGTGTTTTTCGTGAAAATTTGTTTAGATTCTGTAATAAATTATCCATTTTGACATTGATGACTGAATCAAATTGTTTTTGTTTCACATTATCACATTTTTTCATATTAAACAAAGTTATTTATTTGTTCCAATTCATAGCATTTTATACCCTGCGCCACACTGTGGAACAGTGGTATATATAAAGTAGTGCAGTATATTGTAAACACCAGAAGGAGAAGGATAGACACATGGTGTCCTTTGCAATAATTCAGGTGGGTCCCTGAGTCCAATTATAACCAATCGTCTGCTCCGTTGTCCGTCTCCGTCTGTCTGTGAACACAATTTTGGTGAATCAAGAGTCTGAGGTCGCATAATTAAAAGTCCAATCGCCTTCAATTTGCACATGTTCCCTAATTTGGGTCACGAATAAACCGCTATTTCATTTTGGAAGAAATCGGTCATATTTAAGCTAAAGCATCCTATTATATATTTACGCCCGCTATGCACTCATATGGGACAGCAGCAGACGTTTATACCGATTTGCTTGAAATTTGTATCCAAACATTAAACACTTAGTCGTAATAGTAAGTTGTGCAAAATTTGATTGAATCGGTTCAGATTAGATATAACTCCGCATATATATCTTATCGGCCCCGATATGGACTTAATATGGCCGCCAGAAGCCAGATTTTTTGCCCCGCCCGAATTTGCGTTGAAAATTTGCACTAGTGAGTACAATAATAGTATAGTCAAGTGTCTGCAAAAATTTCCATGAGAACGAGTTCAGATTAGATATAGTCCCATTATATCTTTCGCCCGATATGCCGACTAATATGAGATCCTAAAAGCCAGACTAGTTTGGCCCGAATTGGTACCTTGAAATTTTTGCCATATGTAGTAATGTGCTGCCCCAAATTTGTTGAACATCGTTCAGATTAGAATATGTCCAATCATATTGTTTTTCTTGGATTTTTCGGCCAGCCTCTCGTTCTGTCCGAACGAAACAAGCTATCGGCTTCAAACTTGGCTTAAAGAGTTGCTATTTACGTAGGTTAAACGATCTTGCAAAAAAAAATGGTCCATATCGGCCCATTCTTAGGTATAGCGCTCATGTAAACCGATCTTCAGATTTGATATCCGAAACCCCTTGGAGGAGTAAATTTCATCCGATCCTGTAGAAATTTTGTACGTAACAACCACATAGCAAAAATATTTCCAATTAAAACGTTAATAGTAAATGAAAACATTTTCAAATAAAAAATTAATTGATACAATTAGCTAATCAAACTAGAAATAGTAAATCCATTAGGTCAATGATTGAAAAGTTTTAATTAAAAAATTAATTAACACCATTAACTTTTTAATCAAATTCGGAAGAATAAGTCACACAGAAAAAAAAATAACGAAAATTTTTCCAATTAAAATCTTAATTTAATTTCTAACAATTATTCGATTAAAAATTTAATTGATTCAACAAATTGTTTAATGGAAACAGAAATCGTTCACGATAACAATAATAGTAGTCAATTAATAATTTTTTATTTGAATCATATTAATTTAGTTTAATCAGCCTAGACAGCATGTCTTTTCGTCAAAACGAAAAGTATTTCAATTAAAAATTAATTGGATCAAATTATTTCCGTGATTGAATCAAATTTTCCTATTTGTGTGTGTATGGGTTCTACATATAAATCTTAACCGATTTCGATGAAATTTCGCACGCTTGAAATGTGGTAAATTAGATTACTGTGTGGCAAATTCGACGCCGATCGGTTAGTAAAGGAGCGCAATTTGACGCCATTTATCGAAATCGGGCGATACATATCTAATTTGATCCGATTTTTTCCAAATTCAATAGCGTTCGTCCTTGTGCCCCAGTAACCAATTTCATCAAAATCGGTTAATAATTGTGACCGGAATCCTGCGAACAACAAATACGGACCCCAAGGGCTAGATCGACTCAGCAGGTGATTCTGGGTCGATCGGTATATATTTTATGAGGTCTAAAATCAATATTTCAATATTTTCCGGCAGATCAAAGTTATTATGTGGTTTGGGGTATAATTAATTGATTTTTTCAATCAACATCAATTAAATTTTTAATTGAATCAATTAAAAAACTTAATTGTTTTTGCAATCAAAATTTAACAAATTTAATTTTTAATCAATTTTTTATGCCCAAATACAAACTATCATTTTTGTTTAATTTTGAAGACATTTAAATTAAAAAATTAATTGAATGAATTAATTTCCTGATTTAATTAGAATTTTTTTGTGTGCATGGACAAATTATACCGACCCCTCCAGATTTGCCTACTGCAGCCTCATGGAGGTACAAATTTCATCCGATCCGGTTGAATGTTTATATGCGAAAATTGATTCGTATAAGTTCATAATTACTTATAGACTCCTTTTTATAAAACGATCATAAACTAAAGAGGTTTATGCTGTCTTTTTATATAACAGGGACTCCAATGGACACACATTGTTAAATAATAATTCTAAAAAAAAACAATTTTTTTTTAATTAATTGGGCAAAATATAAACGGAAGTCTTAATTAAATATCTAAAATGTAAAAAATAATTAATATATATTAAATTATTAACACAAAATCTATATAAATAAACTCTTCTAAAGGAACTGAAAATCCACACAAGCGAAATATTGTTCTATTTACTAAAAATGAACAGTCACCTTGTACAAATATTATACTTTAGTATTCCAATCACGGTTGCCACTCGTGTCAAAAATAATCTACCAACATTTGGAGAAAATTTTACCACAAAACTACCAAAAAAAATATTATTTTGTTAAATTTTATTTCCATAGAAAGTTTTCTCAAAATTTTATTCTTAATACAAAATTTTATTTTTACAAACGATTTTGTCAAAATTTTATTTCTATCGAAATTTTTTTCATAATTTTCTTTCTATAGAAAATTTTGTCGAAATTTTATTTCTATAGAAAATTTGGTCAAAATGTTATTTCTATGGAAAATTTTGTAAAATTTTTATTCCTATAGAAAATTTTGTCAAAATTTTATCTCTATAAAAAATTTTGTGAAAATTCTGTTTCTATAGAAAATTTTGTCAAAATTCTATTTTAATAGAAAATTTTTTTAAAAATTATATTTCTATAGAAAATTTGGTCAAAATGTTATTCCTATGAAAAATTTTGTCAACATTTTATTTATATAGAAAATTTTGTCAACATTTTATTTCTATAGAAAATTTTGTCAAAATTTTATTTATATAAAAATTTTGTCAAAATGTTATTTCTATAGAAAATTTTGTCAAAATTTTATTTCTATAGAAAATTTTGTCAAAATTTTATTTATATAGAAAATTTTGTCAAATTTTATTTATATAGAAAATTTTGTCAACATTTTATTTCTATAGAAAATTTGGTCAAAATATTATTTTCTATTGGAAAATCTTGTCAACATTTTATTTATATAAGAAAATTTTGCTCAAAATTGTTATTTCTTAAAGAAAAATTTTGTCCGAAATTTTATTTATATAGAAATTATTCTGTCAAAAATTTTATTTTCTATAAAATTTTTGCAAAGATTTTTATATTCTATAGGAAAACCTTATTGTTCTGTGGAAATTTTAATTTGTATAGAAAATATTTGGTCAGAGAATTTTATTTATATAAAAAATTTGACGAAATTTTATTTCTTATAGAAAATTTTTCGTCAAAAAATTTTATTTCTATATGAAAATTTTGTCAAAATTTACTTATATTTGAAAAACTTTTGTCAAATGATGTTATTCTATAGAAAATTTTGTCAAAAATTTTATTTATTAAAGAAAATTCTTGTTCACTTCTTTGTTATTTCTATAGAAAATTTTGTCACACACATTCTACAGGACTGATTTTGTCATTCAAGCTTTTATTTTTGCATAGAAAATGTTGTCAAGATTATATATTCTATAGAATTTTTCAAATCTGTCATTTTATTTCTAGTTGAACATTTTATGTCAAAATTTCATGTTTATAAAAAATATTGTATAAAAATTTTTATTTTCATAAAAAAATTTTATTTCATAGAAAGTTTTTGTCAAAAGATTTATTTATTTATGCAAGAATTTTGTCAATATTATAATTATTTTTTCCGGAGAATTTTGTTAGCGAGCGGAAAAATTACTGGAATTTTATTCTTATCTATGAAAATTTTGTCAAAAAGTTATTTCTATGGAAAATTAATCAATAATATTATACTTAATGGAAAATTTTTTTCAGAATATTTCGACAGACTAATTTTTCTCAAGATTTTATTTTTCATTAGAAAAATTTTGTCAAAATTTTATTTCGATAAACATTTTTGTCAAATTTTATTTCTTATAGAAAATTTTACGTAACTAATATATTTCTATTTAGGAAAATGTCTATATATTCTCAGACTATTTTTGTTCAAGATTTTTTAATTTTCTATTAGAAAAGTTTTGTCAAGATTTTAGTTTCCATAGAAAAATTTTTGTCAGAATTTATTTCTATAAGAAAATGTTGTCAAGTTTGTATATTTTTCTATAGAAAGTTTTGTCAAAAATATTTTTGTATTTTCTATAAAAAAATCTTTGTTAAAAAATATTCTACAAGACTATTTTGTCAAGCTTTTATTTTTAATAGAAAATTTTGTCAAAGATCTTTTTTTCCTATTAGAACAATTTTGGTCAAAATATTATTTTTTCAATATAAAAATATTGTCAAAATTTTATTTCTATAGTAAAATTTTGTCAAAATTTTATTTTATATAGAAGAATTTCTTTCAAAGTTTTGATTTCTATAGAAAATATTGTCGTCAAATTTTTTTTTTCATGTTAGAAAATTTTTGGTTCAAAATGTTATTTCTATGAAATAAATTTTGAACCAACATTTTAATTTATATAGAAAATATATTTATCAAAATTCTTATCTCATGAACAATATGTTAATTTAATAAGAAATTGTTTAGTTCAAAATTATATAAAAAAATTATATATAGAAAATTTTGTCAAAATTTTATTTTCTAAAGAAAATTTTGTCAAAAAATTTTATCTTCTAATAGAAAATTTTGACTTTCCTATAGAAAATTCTTGTCAAAATTGTATTTCTCTAGGAAAATTTTTGTTCAAAATTTTATTTCTAAAGAAAATTTTAAGTCAAAAATTTTTATTCTATAGAAAAAGATTTGTAGTCAAAATTTGATTTCTATAGAAAAATGCTTGTCGAAATTTTATTTCTATAGAAAATTCAAAATTTTGTTTCTATAAAAAAAACACAATAAAAATAAAAAAATAAAAATATTTCTATAAAATTTTATGAAGTACTTCTTAGTTGGAGAGGTATGTTTGTCTACCTACCAAAGCATCAAAAATTCTACCAATCTACCAAACAGTAAAAACGGTGACAACCGTGATTTCCATGCATCCGCACATTGATAGTGGTTTCATTTCATTAAAAAAAATACAAAAATATAACTTTGTTTCTGCATAGCCTTTTGAGACTCATATTATGATAAATTTCCAAAATTATCCCCAAGCAGCATATCGGATGGATTAATTTCAAAAATAAAAATTCCTTCAGAACACATCGAAAATGTTGTCATTATCATAACTCTCTTTACGTGAAACAACGTGAGCGGGAGAAAAACGGCTTGACACATTCTAACTAAAGCTAAAAAGTGAATATTTAAATGAAATGAAAATTCTTCAAATTGTTGGCATTTCTTTTCATCACCTACTATGATGATTGTCATCGAAAATCCCCATCTTTGAAACCCCACGAAATGATATGTCAGCAAAAAAAATTATACTGCTTAGGGTTTCCATTCGCATTGGATTACACAGAAGGGATCATCCCATCGTCACATTTCCCTTTCCAAAAAAAATATGCCTCTCTCGAGAGAGCCATTGTATAAGTGTGTGTGATATCAATACTAAGACTTTAAGGAAGTATTTGTTTAGAATATTTTCTTCGCTTCAAAATGCCCCCTCCAAAAAATGTTGCGGGCTATAAGACGCAGAGAAGTGAAAGGAAAAGTTTTACATATTTTATAGTAACTGTTGGCATTAACTTTGTCTTTTTTATTTATTTATTATTTTTTGGTACTTTCTTCGTTTTACTTTTTTTTTTGTGG
>PGFW01015417.1:6608-19556 GCA_003123925.1 Haematobia irritans | reverse complement strand
CCATATCATTCGAGAAGATTTGGGCGGCAAGTCGATGGCACGTGTTTCGAGCTTGAGGATACACAAGAAGTCCAAGGATTTTATTGGCAGGTTGACGTGTCTTGAAAGTATGTGATATATAAGGTCAGGCACATTTTCTTTGGAACAGTTGGACTGTCTCGCAGCCAATGTCGCCAACGTCTCTTTAATTGCTACATATTTCGAAGCCTGAGAAAAACAGTAGCAAGGTGAGTTAAGGTGAATATTTTCGCGTATATCGAAAGTTCCCGAGATCAATCATAGCAATACTTACGCTCCGAACCGCCATTGGTCCAATTCCAATTTGGAGCCATCAGTGTAAGATGATCTGATATATTGCTTTATTCGCCCGCGGGGTCCTGTTGTGCACCACCGCCGTGGCACTGTTGGGGATTAGAGTCTCAAGACTTCCTTGTCGAACAAGTGGAGCTCGCCAAAGTGTAATCCACTACGTTAGCAACATCTGGCAGTTTATTTTGAGGACAAACACTGTGACGGTAAAACCTTTTTCCGGACCACAGCGATAGTCTCGCGCAACCGCAGCAGCCGTTTGTTGCAGCTGTACTGTTTTGGCCAAATGTCCTAGAAAGGCAATAAGATGCAGGCACGAACATTAACGGGAATTTGTGTCCTGTTCCTTGGCTGAATGCTGCCTGAAATACACAAAAACACGCCCATACGCTGAAACTTTATCTATAACAAGTCGGTTTCTTGAAGTGCCCGGCAACCAGACTACAACAAACTCGATATAGCATTATAGGTCTACCACTGCCGTGTAAATAGCCAATGCACGAATTTTTGGTTTTAGTCCCCGACTTTTTTCGCTAATTGGCCTTTTTGCACGAGTACAAAAGGCTACAGTTGCCGTTCTCGCCCTTGTCTTCAATATTAAGCTTAAAGTTCAGCTTGCCTGTCCGCAAAATTAACGCAAGGTATTTTGCACATTCAGCGGCAAAGGGATTTTCAATAAGCGCCCTTAAGGAAAAGGCCTAACGCGTGGGAGGTTTTGCGATCGTTGCAAGTCATGACTAATTGCTGTCCTTTGCAGGATTACTGCTCAAGACGCATTGTCTTCGCCCATTTCTCAGTCATGCCGGAGGGCCCTCTGCAATAATATCTCTGATTGTGGATGGGAGATTTTCCCCTGAACTAGCCAGAGCCAGCATCATCTTCTTGTATGGGCCACCGTCACTTTTATCCTTTCTTTTTTAGAGTTAACCAGAAGGGCTATTATAGCAACATTCCAAAGAGGAGAGGTGATAGAACTAAGCCTCGCTTGGGGAGTGGGCCTCTGTTCACATACCTTTGTATGTTTGCTTTGTCGCTAAGTGTGTGGCTGAAAATACGTCTCCTTCATCTAGCAGCTTCGTCTAACAGCCTGAGTATACATGGATGCACATTCAAAGAGTTGTCAGTCCATTCTAATATGCGAGCTCGGATGGACATTATTGAACGCCCGCTTCGATGTCTAAGAAACGCCTACGATTGTGTACTTCTTTGACAGATAGTGAGCTTTGTGCAATAGCTGACTAGTTCATGTAGTGCGGTCTTCAGTAAAGACCTGCCCTTCGAGTTATGCATGCTGTCCCTTTCGAGAACAACGTCGTTGAAATCGATGCTAGTTCTAGAGATAAATATGCTATCATTCCTCTGCGCAGGGTCTTAAGTAGCGAATCGAGCGATAAGCTGATTGGGTCGGAAATCTGTCGCCCTCGAGTGAGAGCTTTCCCGCTTTAGGTTATGAAAACGAGCTTTTGTTTGCCCTCCACTGTTCGCTGGGATGTATGATAAGTTGATACATCCTTTAGTATATCAGCTGACAACCAGGGGATAATTTTTGTATCAAGTTACAGGCTTGTAACTCCGCCGGAGTAATTCAATCAGGTTCGCGGGGGATTTTGATATGGGTCCAAGAGCTGATTTAAGCGCCCCATCTTATTCTAACGTTTTGCGCGATACAATTTCCTCGAAAAGGATAACGGACCGGCTGAGCAACTGTGCGCAGCCGCCAGTAGGATGAGTTGTGAACCCGTTGATTTCCCAGGAAAAACTGTGTGTCCAATAGACCGATCCAGCGTCTCGCTCAGCTGTGACGTTGTGCGTGCATAATTTCCGCGTCCTGATGTTTTAATGAAACGCATGGATGGTGCGGAGTTGGTGGATGCATAAAGAACCTTCCGTAGTCCTTGGAGCCTCGGACGGTAATTCTCAATACTTTGCTGGGGCAATGTAGTCAATTCCAAGAGTGTTATGCTGAGCCTTTCTCAGTTCCTCGGCTGTATTGCCTCTTCTCAGATGTACCCTTGTAAGCGTTCCAGTCCTCAGGGGCTGCTGGTGGATCCTTTGCCGTGTTAAATGAGTCTTCCTGCAGGATTTTCCTCGAGATTATTACTTAATTCCGTAGACCACCATGGTGGTCGATGTTTCCCCCTTGGCTTTCCTCTAGGGCATGCAGCTTCAGTGAGATGTTGAAGGGTCTGATAGTATCCGCTCCAACTTGCGCATGTTCGATATTTTGCACATTTCTCCAATATTTGTCTGCTTGTTATTTCCGGTTTATCATCAATATTGAACGATTCCCTATACCTATTCCAGTCAAGCTTATCCTAACATTATGGGCGGAAATATGGTCCCTCTTG
The DNA here is from genome assembly GCA_003123925.1 of Haematobia irritans. Taxonomy (NCBI): domain Eukaryota; kingdom Metazoa; phylum Arthropoda; class Insecta; order Diptera; family Muscidae; genus Haematobia; species Haematobia irritans. The sequence goes on along the minus strand of PGFW01015417.1, from coordinate 16,899 downwards.
GTGATATGAAACATCAAATTTGAACTGATGTAAGCGGAATGATCTGAGAAGCTGTGTTCACTATAAAACATGGCCACTCAGATATGCATTTCATGTCAGTCTTGTGAGGACCAAGGTGATGTCCTAAAAAGCTGCTCTTGCCTGTTTTTAGTGACCAAAGGTTGGGGGCATCTCGCCTTTGTTTGGCAAACTACCAGATTAAGTACGGCAAGAATAAAACTCTATAGCGACTCTCGCCCTTGCATTAGTATCTGACTACTTCGCCGCATATACTATGATGGCGCAATTCGCATTCGCAATTCCGCATCGCATCCATAGTGAGTTTCGTCTTTGTTTTCAAGTGACTCCTCAACTAAAGGTCTTAAAAGGGCAGCATGGAGGCTGATCTCCCTGTCATGCCACATATAGACCAGAAGATACCAATATTTGCATTTTTGGCTATTTCTAAATTGGCGAACGATAGTGTCTGCATTGCAGCATTGAAGGAAGCAGAAACAAGTAATGCTCGTTTTTTAGCGAATTATACAGGCTCGAAATTACATCATTAGCCAGTATAACTGCAATAGTTTGGAACCCCGGAGTACTTAATTCACAATATTTTTGTTTCTAATAAACATTATGGTTCTTGAATAAGAAGCTAATGTCTAATGTCGCGCCTTTCATCAGGAGAACCTTTTAAGGCAGCACATGCAGCCTTACAATGGATGAAGATTTATCTGGAAGGTATCCGTAGGAACCATCGAGATTTTCAAACACGCGTCCACATCAGCCCGCTTCAAATCGAGTCATCAAAGAATGTCCTCTTCAGAAGATAATCGGTGACTCTTGCGCATAAGCCATAGGTTTCGAAACTTTTGGTGAGTTCTGAAAGGCAATAGAAGGCCTCCTCACTGCAATAACGGTAAGTCTATCCCATGTCTTCACTTTGGTAATCTCCCTCGACTTCGCAAGAAGGAGTCGCGCTTACTTCTGAATTCAGAAAGAGGCTTGTCCATTTCTGACATCCTTTAGCTGAATCGTTTTATACACCTTCATTTGGATATAATGAAAGCCATAACATACACGGCCCCTGGGAACTTTGCAGAATTGTGTTTTCAGTTCTATTTAAAATAGATTCAAGGGTCAGAATAAGGGTTTGGCAGGTATACAGGCATGTGCTCTAAGGTCCTAGCCGGGTAATGTCTTTCTTTCTCGAACTAACTCTAGAGCAGCTCTTCCGCAAATTCACCAATTATGTATCAGAGCAGGCTTTAAAAACTTCTATAAGAACTCTGGTCCTAAATGCAGTGGCTTAAATCGTCCTTGATAACCAACCAGGCCTTCTTGGTGTCTGAGGATGCTGGGGTCGGGAGAACTATTTCCAGCAACTGTGAGTTAGACGACAGACAGAGGCATTCTCAATTTCCGCCCCATTTTTTTGGCTTTGGAAGCGCATAGAGCCGTCGCAATGCTCCTTTATGAATGATTAGGCTCATTCACAAGGCTTATCTTGTAGCACTGAGGCAAAACGATCTTTGATCCCTTTTGGAGGATGGCAGCTCAACGCGGCGAATCGTTCGCTTTTTCCCAGTCTCAAGAATTTCTTGAGGCCCATTTTTATGGAATCGCTTGTTAGCCGCACAGCGTGCTTGGGTAAAGACTGATGCCTAAACTTCTTTAAGGATAAACAAAGGCATTTCTGGCGTTCCTTGAATGCTCTTTCGTGAAGGGATTTACCTCCTTTTGATGTCGTTACTTATGAAAAGAGTTCGACCTTGTCAGAGTGTCGCCAACCTGTCGACAGCCGTCTAACAGGTCGACTAATTGGGCCTAACTCTTTGGTCATTGCGCAGATTTATAACTCCAGTCGATACCCCGTCCCACTGCCGCCTTTAATTTAGCAAGACCCTAGTGGATCGACTTGGAAATGTTCGCTGCATGGTTGGCTTAATATCCAGCCACACTTGAAATTCGTAGTTAGGTAACCTATTACGATGAGTTTATCCGCTATTGAAAACATTTCCGTTTCGGCGGTTCGACGGTTTTGAATAGGCGATTAAACTTTCGCTCGTATTATCCTTATAATTAAGTGATTTCAGCTAAAAAATGGTATCAATAAGCATGAAAGAAAAAATGTTTGGGCTAAAGTTCAACTTGACTTTAAAATAATTCAGAAAAATTCTTTAAATTTAATGAATTGTCTTTAAATTTGTTGTGTTTTTGCATGCTTGAATAAAGCAAAAAATCGTAAGCAAATATAGGCCATGTTTTTCGAAAACAACTTTTATTTAAACACGAGTATTTTAGCTTGAAATATGTCATATAGTTCTAACTGAAAAGTCGAGTCTGAATTTGGAGAAAATAAAGTTGTCCCGCTACTGGTTTTTAAAGGACTTTGATAGCAATATGAAGGAAAAAAAAAAGTGAAAAAGGGAAAACTTTTAATTTTCTTCCTAGAGCAAATGCCACAAAAACCCAAATTTAAAAAGAGAATTTGTCGTCTTAAAAGTATGTATCCCATACTTGTATAACTGGGCTGGTGACAAATTTCTGAGGGTTTACAAAGCTTTCTTAAATGGTTTTTCAACTGCAAATGTGGAACGCCGTTCGGACTCGGCTATAAAAAGGAAGGTCCCTTGTCATTGAGCTTAATCATAGAATCCGGGCAGCAAGCTCAGTGAATAAGAGAGAAGTTTTACCAATGTGGTATCACAATGGATGATAGTCTAAGTGAGCCTGATATATCGGGCTGCCACCTAAACCTAAGCCGCGAGACCTAAAACCTAAGCTTACTTGTATTCTCCGCTTCTTGGCTCGGATCAATTTCCAATTAGAATTATTAAAGCCAACGATTGGTATTAGCCCAACAAATGTCCATTCAACATAAAGAGTATACGGCAATTTAAGATGTCGAATGGTGGCCTAAATTCATTGAAAAGTTGAGTCCCTATGGTCAAAACAAAAAATCTTTGTTTCATAAAAATGCGTCTTCTAATGGCTTTCGCAAAAATGTGTAAAATTAATCGCCGCCGCAAAAAATTTTTGTAGGTATTCCATCACGAAATTAATTGATACAATTAATTTATTATTGAACTTTCTATCATTGGCGAAAATGAAAACAATGATTAAATAACAAAGTATATAGTAACAGGCAAGTAAGTTTCGGCCGGGCCGAATCTTAAGTACCGGCACCACCAATGGAAATTCAGAATATTATAGTTTCCGTTTTAAAATTTCAGGGGGTTGATGACAGATTGTTTCCCAAACAGAGCAGGTTGCAACGAGTAAACTTCCGCCCGAAGATGAATTTAAAGATTCGCTACCAAAGTAAGACTATATCAGATTCTGGATTTATAATAAAGCCAATTTTTGGTTTGAGTTTAGAAGGAATCATAAACATGTTTGTGTAGTGTACAAGAAGATGATGAAATAACTCCTATGATTTGAATGAAATATAGAAATCTGTAGATTTTTACGACCATCGTATTTAAAAATGATTACGAAAAACAATAATAAAAAGAAATAGGTCTACATTGGAGGCCTTACAATGGAACCGATAAAACTAAATCGGCGATAGCACGGAACGTCGTAGAAGCTTAAGAAGTCAATGATCTGGGGATCGGTTTAATTAATGGGGGAATATAGGTCAAGAACATGGACGATACTCACAATATTCGCGGGGTCACTAGCCTTTTTCTCCTGGTGCCTACAATACTTCTAGAATTTTTCAATATGAGGCAAAATTGAATAAAAAATACGACAGGTTCTATAGAGCGCCAAGAAATAAAATCGGGAGTTTCGTTTTTGATGGGGACCAGACCGAAACTGGGCGCGATTACTCACCATTTTTCGCACACCTTTTTTCGTCCGCAAAGAAATACCTATAAGCTTTCCCAAATTTCAGGGCAATTGGATAAAACTACTCTTTCTTATAAGCGAAGACCCCAAATCGGGAAATAGCGGTAATTACAACAGACAGACAGCCAGGCCAGACAAAGCAGACAGACAGTCGCATACGGACATATGGTTAATATCGTCTTAGATTTCTCCCTGGTCCAATCAATCGTGCTGAAATTTGCACAAGCTCGTCTTCTTGTATGCATGGAAGTCAAGTTCGCGAAGATGGGCTATTGTTGATTGATGTAGGTCGGATGGCATTGCAAATGGGCCATATCGGTCCACTTTTACTTATGCGCCAATAAATAAACGGCGACCCAAATTTGCCTTCGATTTCTCTAAGAGAAGGCAAAATTTCATCGCGATTCAGGCTGAAAATTTTGTACATGGTGTATTATATGGTCCATCTAACTAAGCGCATGGCAGAAATTGTTGTCCATATCGGTCCACTATTTACTGTATAGCCCCCATATACAACGGACCCCCCAATTTGGCTCTGCGATTGCTCAACAGAGAGTGCGAAATTTCATCCGAAGTCCGGCTGAAATTTTGGTAGCATTTTATTAGCACTATGGTATCTTAACAACCATGCCAATAAATGGTCGGCATATCGGTCGCATAATTATAATATAGCCCCCAGTATAGCCGAGTCCCGCTAGATTGTGACCTCCGAAGCCTCTTAGAGGAGCAAAATTCATACGATCCGTTTGAAATTGTTGTACGTGGTGTTTAGTATATGGTCTCTAAAGCAACCATGCAAGAACTGGTCATTAATCCGTCCATAATTTATATATAAGCGCCCATATAATCGATGCCCCAGATTTGTGCGCTCTGGACCTCTTGGAGAGTAAAATTCATCCGATCCGGGTTTGAATTTTGGAACATGGTGTTATGTATAAGGCCGCTAATAACCATGCGCAAAATTGGTCCATATCGGTTCTAACCTAGTTATATATAGCCCGATCCCGCAATCAGCACAAAAAATTGGTCCATAATCAGTTCATAAATCATGCGTTGACAATTCCGAGGCAAAAATAATCTACACAAAATTTTATTTTTTATAGAAGAACATTGTCAAAATTGTTTATTACTATATGAAAATGGGTTTGTCAAAAATTTTTTATTTGCTATAGAAAATTTTGAACAAAATTTTATTTCTATAGCAAAATTATTGGACAAAATTTTAGTTCTATAGAAAATTTTTAATCAAAATTTTTTTCTATAAAAAAATTTTTCCCAAAATTTTTTGCTATAAAAAATGTTGTCAAAATTTTATTTATGGTAGAAAATTTTTTTCCAATTTTATTTCTTATAGAAAATTTTGTCAAGAAATTTTTTACTTCTATAGAAAAATGTTGTTAAAAATTTTATTTTGTGCAAATTGTATTTCTTATAGACACCTTAAACTTTAATTATAATACGTATTTTAATCGGCCTTTTGTATTTTAATATATACCAACGTATGTATATGGTGGTTATTATATTACGTTGTTAGGCAAGTTTTATGATACCTTGGCCCATCGGCTTCAGTAAGATCGTTTATAGCGCAATCCATGGTGAGGGTAGCATAAGGCTTCGCCATGGCCGAACTTACGGCCGCGTATATACTTGTTTTTAAATGATTAGCATTTTGTCAATTTTAAATTCAAAACTTTTATTCGATATATTGTTGTGAGCGTTTCACAAAAATACTCAAGGCTAAACCTGCATTTTCAAAAAATATTGCGTAAAGTACAACTTTCCACAGTTTCAAATCCATCGAAAACCTCAACAAGAAAAGAAAGTTTGTTTTTCTAATGCTGAGAACAAAATTTCAAGATTAGCGGCAAGTTTTCTTTTGTTGCTAAACAAAAATTCGATTGTCATTAATTCAAGCTTTTATTTGCTTTAAACAAAATACTTATATAAAGGCAAAGTTTCTTTGGAACAGAGCCGATGCTGAAATATTTTTGTAAAGCATTTTCTTGAAGGATTATAAGCAAAAGCCCAGATAAAAACAATGATTTTTGAGGCCAATTTGGAATAAATACATTGGAAGAATGGTATAATGTATTAGAAAATCATATAATAATAGTCTATAATTGAAACTCAAAATTGTCTACTGACATAAAACGAACTTTTGTACACATTTTAGCGACCGTAGCTTCATTATAGAAAAGGCGATTTCATAAAGCAGAACAGGCGGAGATTTTGTGATCATTTTATAAGATTTATCTCTTAAAGAAAGCCAATATATTTTTCGCTAAAACGTATATGTGGATGAAAAATACGCTTTATACAACACCATTCTATGCCATTCGTGTAATAGTAATGGTTTGTTGCAGGCAATGTAATACCATCAAAGGTATTTACAGGTCTCCTTGAATTGCTCTAAATCCTGCATTTATATTTGCAAAAATAATATTAGCGGCATGATTCGTAGTCCTTTTGAAAATACCTGCATCATGCAACCGCAATATCAATCACGCAACCACAGTTATTCAATCACCTGACGTTTACAAGATTTTAAGGGGAGACTCGCACTCTCTTTTTCTTATCATTTGTCGTTGTATTTGGTGGCGCGATGTAATGCCATGATTTCATTTATTTCAGGCTCTATTCCACCATCTGATGGAGAATATCTTCAGTTTGTCATTCTGTTTGTAAGAGCAATCGTAAATAGGGGGTTTCCTATAATGCAATGAGTGATGTCCCGATTCCTATATTTAGGGCTAAATTAGGCGAAGGGATCTATTTTTTATAGCGCTAGTCCCAGCGCAGCGATTCGCAATTTGCGAGGAAATGCTTTAGAGAGTCTTTTTAAATACAATGTTGCCTAAATGTTATAACAAAGTCCTTAGTACATAAAATTTGTATAGGGCAAAAGAGGATATTATCCCAATTGCAATCATTGGCGAATATGTTTCCGCTTGTTTTTGGAGTCGCTTCGCAATAGTTTCAATAGATAGTAAATGTTGGGGGGGTGGCACTATATACATTGGAACGAATTGGTCAAGTTTTTCTTGCTTTTGACACGAGCGCTCAACGAGTATAAGCCCTCGAATTCAGCCATGCTTCAAAAACTATTTTGCGGTTTTCCTGGATAATTTTTCTTTTCTTGCAATATAATGTTTATAGCCGTCATTTGAATTAATCATTTTCTAAAATCGCCTAAATCAAGTTTCCTTCAGAACAGTTTAAACAGGTTTGAAATACACCTTTAACTACATGTCAACTTACTGAAGGATACCTTCATTTCGGTTTAGCTGAATTTACCGTCATTTTTACTTGTTTTCGAGAAGTTCTTATTATTGAAGGCAAGAAAAAAAAATGATAATGAGCTCAAAGATTACAATGAGTCTTGGATACTTGTAACTGCCAATAACAAACCGAAAATACATCATCTACATTTACATATGTCAATGTTTGAGAAGGAAATATACTGAACATATACAAATACAATATGTACACATCCTTGAATGTGTGAAAAAGAAGATGGCTGTAAACACATTGTCCTTGTACTGCAGACAAAACAACAAACGTATCTTAAATAATATTAACAAAATCAACACCTCAACTCAAAGCGTATACACGAAAGACTAACAAAAGGAACACGAGGTATAATATACAGCACAGTCATCGGTAAGTGAATTAAGACGAGAAAATATGAGGTCTAAATATTGATCGATCGATTTCAGAAACAGGAAAGATATAATATTACAGGGTGGCATTACTTCATTTCAGAGTAATGGCCTCTTCGGGCGGCAGAAGTGTTTTAGCTACGAACTTTATTAAGTTTGAAACAGATTATTCGTATACAGGGATTTTAGTAGGATTTTGTGTTTTGATTAAACGAATGAGTGTTTACTACCTCTATCATATATTGGGATCATTGGAACAGCTGAGGCTAATGGATTCGGCGTTGTATCTCAACGCCACCTTTGGACCAATTTTTGTGCTGATTGGGATCGAACTATATCATAAGCTATTAGACGCGAATATAGGCCAATTTTGGCATCATACTTACACCACGTTCAAATTTCAACCGGATCGGATGAATTATGCTCCCTAAAAAGGATTCGAGGGTCAAATCATTGGGCGAACGGTTTATATGCGCGGGCTATAACAGGTTGGCTGATAAGTCCCCGGTATACAGTACCAACCTTCAAATGATTCGTGTCAAAATTGACGTCTGTAAGTCAATTAGTTTGTGAGATAGGGCGTCTTTTGTGAAGCAACTTTTGTTATTAGTGAAAAAATGGAAAAAAGGAATTTCGTGTTTTGATAAAATACATGCTTTTCTGAAGGGAAAAATGCCGGTGGAAGCAAAAACTTTGTTTCATAATGAGTTTCTGGACTCTGCCCCAGGAAGTCAACAATAATTGATTGGTATAGCAAAATTCAAGCGTGGTGAAATGAGCTAGCGGAGGACGGTGAACGCATTGGACGCCCGCAAAAGGTGGTTACCGACGAAACATCAAAAAAAATACACAAAATGATTTTGAATGACCGTAAAATGAAGTTGATCGAGATAGCAGATGCCTCAAAAAGATATCAAAGGAACGTGTTGGTCATATCATTCATCAATATTTGGATATGCGGAAGCTCTGTGCAAAATGGGTGCGGCGCGAGCTCACATTTGACCAAAAACAATAACGTGTTGATGATTAAACCCGAGTTTTTCTGTCGATATGTGACAATGGATGAAACATGGCTCCATCACTACACTCCTGAGTCCAATCGACAGTCGGCTGAGTGGACAGCGACCGGTGAACAGTCTCCGAAGCGTGGAAAGACTCAAAAGTACGCTGGCAAAGTAATGGCCTCTGTTTTTTGGGAAGCGCATGGAATAATTTTTATCGATTATCTTGAGAAGGGAAAAACCATCAACAGTGACTATTATATGGCGTTATTGGAGTGTTTGAAGGTCGAAATCGCGGCAAAACGGCCCCATATGAAAAAGAAAAAAGTGTTGGTTCACCAAGACAACGCACCGTGCCACAAGTCATTGAGAACGATGGCAAAAATTCATGAATTGGGCTTCGAATTGCTTCCCCACCCACCGTATTCTCCAGATCTGGCCCCCAGCGACTTTTTCTTGTTCTCAGACCTCAAAAGGATGCTCGTTGGAAAAAAAAATTTGGCTGCAATGTCGAGGTGATCGCCGAAACTGAGGCCTATTTTGAGGCAAAACCGAAGTAGTACTACCAAAATGGTATCAAAAATTGGAAGGTCGTTATAATCGTTGTATCGCTCTTGAATGGGAACTAATGTTGAATAATAATAAAAACGTAATTTGAACAAAAAAATGCGTTTTTTTCTTTGTTAGACCGGGGACTTCTCAGCCAATCTGTTAACTTCATTTCAGAGCAATGGACTTTTCGGGCGGCAGAAGTGTTTTAGCTACGAACTTTATTAAGTTCGAATGAGATTATTCGTATACAGAGATTTTAGTAGGATCTTGTGTTTTGATTAAACGAATGAATGTTTCCTACCTATATCATATATTGGGATCATTGGACACTGCCAATGATTCGGCGTTGATCTCAATGCCACTTTGATGGATCGGCTATATATAATTATTGACCGATATGGACAAATTTGGGCATGTTTATTAGCGGGCATATTCTTACACGCACGTTGGCAACTTTGAAACCGATCAGATGTGAATTGCTCCTCCAAGAGAATTTGAGGTCAAATACATGGGAACGATTTTATATGGCGGGCTAATATATAATTTAATGCGCGGATATATTACGCATTTTTGCATGGTTGCTTTAGGAGACCATATACTAAACACCAAGATTCCAAAATTTCCAATTTTGGCATGGTTGTTACGCCGAGCAATATTTCTATACACCGACGTTCCAACTCTTTCAACGGCGAATCGGTTGTTAAGAGACCATATACTAACCCATGCTACCAAATTTCAGCCGGATCGGATGAAATTTTGCTTCTCTTAAGGGCCTCGCAAGCCAATCGGGGATCGGTTTATATGGGGGCGTATATATCATTATTGGACCGAATGTGCGACGCAATTTTTGCATGGGTTTGTTAGAGACCATATACCAAGCACCATGTACAAATTTCAGCCGGATCGGATGAAATGTTGCTTCTTTTAGAGCAATCGCAAGCCAAATTTGGCGGTTCGCCGTTAATATGGGGGCTATACGTAAAAGTGGACCGCGATATGGCCATTTGCAATAGCCCATGCCGACCTACATCAATAAAACAACTACTTGTGCCAAAATTTCAAGTCGATAGCTTGTTTCGTTCGGAGTTAGCGTGATTTCAACAGAACACGGACGGACGGACGGACGGACAATGCTCAGATCGACTCAAGAATTTCACCACGACCCAGAATATTTATACTTTATGGGTCTTTAAAGCAATATTTCGATATGTTACAAACGGAATGACAAAGTTAATATACCCC
>PGFW01015407.1:18431-32678 GCA_003123925.1 Haematobia irritans | reverse complement strand
ATAATTTTATTATTGTATTAAATTTCTTACACTTCTAAGATTGAGATATGTCCTACATATATAATAATTATAATAATTTTGCATTGTATATATTTTACATCATAACATCCTACTAGATTCAAGAACAAGTAGTATGTGGGAGATACCCCACATACATTTTCAGTTGATCTCTTTGACAAGTAAATCCTATCATTTCATTTGCCTCCAAAGTGCATAAATAAGGTTAGGTTAAAGTGGCAGCCCGATTAAGTTTCGGGCTCACTTAGACTATTCAGTCCATTGTGATAAATTTTATCTGCATAAGCTGGAATGGTTTCTCATCGGATAAAACCAAATTCGGTAACTTATAAGTAATCAAACTCTTTGGCTCTTTTTTATACCCTTCAATCATTACTGATGGTATGGTAAGAATATTTCGTATTTTTGACCCCATTTTCAATAGGATTATATGTCAAATGGACATAATATTTTACATATGAGACAGATTTAAATTCTATTTAAGTGGGCGTCAATTTAATCCAATTCGGTTCGATATAGAGAAACCCTCCATTTTATAGGCTTACATTATACTATATAAGGTGTATACATTCTTGATCAGGCTACGCCGGCTTACCAATGATGTAATCGTCCTGAAATTTTGCACATATTAACAGTTTCTTGACACTTATAGTAGACTAAGACATTAATAAGGTATCTTAGGTTCCTTTTATCATAACTAACCTCCCCATAATATCAGCATTCGAAAAGAGAAACTTCTAATATTACTTGACTTCATGACATTAAACATCCGATTATGTGGGCGTTTATTGGTTCTTAATGAAACATCCAATGTAGACTTCTTTGCCTCACTTAAACCGAGCACTCCATCTGATAGAAGATGTCTGTGGAGAATATATATTGAATAGATACCCTAATTACGTAATGGAAGTACACCTAGAAAAAACCTACTTTAAATACTATGATCGATAAGTTTCCTCTGGCTATGCACGACATAAGATCAAATCATGAACAAAACATGGGCTTATGTTCATAATGTAGAGGCCCGAGTTTCTTATTGATGAGACGTTACGGTTAAAATATCTAAATTTGAAAAATTTATCCAGAGTTTATCGAAAAGATAACACTGAAGTGTGGCGGAATATGGCCTCGTTGTTTCTGCTAAATGCGTGACACATTTTGGGTCGAGCAGGATAAAAGTATGTTATGCGACCAGAATGGCTTCACCGATTTGTACCCATGTCTTATGTGGAGGCATATAGGACAGTATATTAAAGATGAAGAGGTAGCAAGATTGATGAATATTGGAAAAATTGTTAATTGAATATACATTTCTGTTCTATATAGAAAATTCTCATTTTTGGTACATCAACAATACTTATTATCCTGTATTCAGACCGAAAAATTTAGACTGTCTAATACTCATATCATCCTGTATCTCAGTTCAGATAAGTATATTTGTCAAAATATTCTCTTATCCACTTCTTTCCACTTGGATCTACAGCAGGTAATTAGATTAAACGCATAGCGTATATGATCAATATTCGGTTTATTTTCTCTATCCTCATTATTGGAGTAAAAATTTCTTGTGACTGGCCAAAAATTCTTTATTCTCTTCCTCGAAATGCCGTATAGTTCACGATTTACTCCTCTATGATAGTATATTGTGGTAATCTAGAAGAGAGGTTATTCTCATCTAGAGTGTTCCAAAATATATTAGCCCTTCTTATACCTAAATAATTTTCTGTCTAAATGATAATGTCATTAAATGCGATTCCTGTCATATATAGCATTGAATTTCATCTTTTGTACAATCGCTCTTATATACTATCCAGCGTTAAATAATTTGTCAAAAAGATTCATCAATATAGCTGTTTTTCCGTATCAAGAAAATAAAATATTGCTGGTGTGCTCCAAACATTCAGAGATTGAGTAGATATACATTCCCAGTAAGCAAAGATTTGTCAAAAATTTTTATTTCCATAGAAAACTATTTGTCATTAAATATTGTTCATATCTCTATATATCCTGCAGTTCATATATTTATTGTAAAATCAATTTAATTTAACGAAATATTCTCCCGAGAGACGAATATATATTTCTCGTATCTGATATCACTTTATTGTGTGTTGTTTCTCATAAGATATTTGTAATAAAAGAATTATAGAGTATCCTAAAGAAAATTAGTTGTCCAAGTAGTGAATATTCGGAGATAAATCTAATAGGTAGGAAGAAGCTCTGATATTCGGTGTCGCTACAATAAATAATAAAGGATCGTATTGCCACTATCAATTTGACAATATGATAATCATAAACCTATAGAAATTACAAATTCCTAATGAAAATTTGTCGATTCAAAAACTCCATTAAGCTAAAATCATAATTTAAGTGTCAATATAACTAAAGGAACAGAATTATCTTTTAAGCACTCCTCCTATAGAAAATAGTTCCTTCTCGCATAACATATTGTTTTCTTTATTTCTAATCAGAACATTGTGAAAAAAAATTGTTATCATTTTGGGTCACAAAGAAATTTTTTTTCAAAAAATTTTATTTTTTTTCTCTCAGACAGATTTCTATAGTTATATATTAATGTTGAATATAATTAATTTATATATGAATTTAGGATATTTTTCATATATGTAAAAATATCCTAGATTTTATTCCGAAGGAATTTATAATGTATCATCAAAATTTGGTTATATTACATTCTATAATTTAAATTTGCCGGATGCTAAATCCTTTTCTAGAAAAATTGCGAATTTTTTTAAATATTTGGTTCAAACGTTCCAGACAAGCGTTATAATGCATTAAAAATCATAAAAAATATTAAAAAATAATTATTGTGCCAAAGATATCCACAAAATTTCTTAATTCACATCCATAACACTGAATCGGATAAACACCTTAAGAATTGATGCAAATGTAGTGTGCAACGGCTGTTGAAATGGTGCAAATCCGTCATATGACAAGCCCAATGTTAAATCTCCGCTTCTCCCGCTTCTCCCCGCCAATTGCAACCACCTCCGATTCCACGCCAAAAAGAACATTTTCACTCCCTTTGTTGGCAACGGTTTGCCTGGATACTTAGCAAAAATTGCTCAAAAATGAATTTGCGTTAGAAGTTTATAAATGTAACGAGTTTTTCTTGATACCCTCCCAACCAGAGGATGGCGAATTCTGAAGTCCGATCTAACATGTCCGTCCGTCTTATGTTAAATCACAGCGCTAACTCCGAACGAAAACAAGCTATCGACTTTGAAAACTTGCACAAGTTTAGGTTTTTTTTCATTATTGATTGTGGCCGGAGGTTTCGCAAATGGGCCATATCGATCCAGTTTTTACGTAATGCCCCCCATATAAACGAACCCCCAGAATTTGGCTTGCGAGCCTCTATGGAGTGAACAAGATTCATCCCCCGGATCCGTTGAAATTTGGTACATGGTGTTAGTATATGGCTCGAAACAAACCATGCAAAAAATTCAGTCCATATCGTCCATATATTTTAGCGAACCCCATATAACCAATCCCAGGATAAAAAAAAAAAAAACCCCGCCCATGCGATCTCTTAGAGAGCGAAATTCATCCGATCCGTTGAAATTTGGTACGTGTTAAGAGTATGGTCTCTATAACAATCTACATCAAAATTGGTCGCATATCGGTCCATATTTAGTATAGCCCTGATAAACCGATCCCCCAATTGGCTTGGAGCCTCTTAAGCAGGAAGCAAAATTCTCATCCGATCGCGCTGAAATTTGGTACTGGTGTTAGTATATGAATGTACTACAAAAACCAGCAAAATTGGTCAGGTATTTACGTATAGACCTATAAATTGGACCCTCCTGAAGTCTCTGCCGTGCGTAGAGAAGGCAAATTTCATCGCGATCCGGCGATTTGTACATGAGTTAGTATTTTGGTCTCTAAACAACCATACTCAAAAATTGGTCCATATCGGTCCATAATATATATAGCCAACCATAAACCGATCCCCGATTTGGGCTTGCGGAGCCTCCTCTAAGAGAAGCCAAATTCATCCGATCCGGTTGAAATTTGTACATGTCGTTGGTATAGGTCTAACAGACCATGCCCAGTAAAATTGGTCTACATCCAAATTATTATATCCATTAAACGATTCCAAGATTATGACTCCGGAAACCTCTTAAGGACAAAATCATCGCCCGATTCGTAAATTGTGCTCGTGCGTAAGTTATATGCTCTCTAACAACCGATGCCAAAATTGGCCTATATCGGTCATAATTATATATAGCCTCCAATCAATAGCCACCAATTTGGTCATATATTCATAAGCCCAACCCACAAACCCTTGGCCATAGTGTCATAGCTACTCCGAAGCAAAAAACAATACTCAAAGATTTTAGTTTTTCAGACAATAATTGTCAAAATTTGTATTTCTATAGAAAATTTTGTCAAAAATTTATTTTATAGAAAAATTTGTCAAAATGTTATCTTAGAAATTTGTCCAAAATTTTTATTCTATAGAAAATTTTGTCAAAATTATTTCTATAGAAAATTTTGTCAAATTTTATTCTATTAGAAAATTTTGTCAAAATTTATTTCTATAGAAAATTGTCAAAATTTAATTTCTATAGAAAATTTTTGTCAAATCATTATTCTATAGAAATTTTATCAAATATTATTATCTATTAGAAAATTTTTCAAATATTTATTTCTATAAAAATGTTGTCAAAATTTTATTCGATAGAAGCGTGCAAAAATATTCTATAGAAACATTTTGTGAAAAATTTTATTGTAAAGCAAATTTTGTCAAAATTTTATTTCTATAGAAAATTTGTCAAATTTTATTCTTATAGAAAATCTTTGTCATTTAATGAAAACCATCTAGAGGCTAAAATTCTAACTGAGAATTTTTCTATTCTTCAAATCTAAAAACACTGACCGAAATATTTTGAATTGGCTCTCCCCAATGAACTAAACCGGATCAATTGTTCTGGGCTATAACACTGAAATTCTTCGCCCATTCCTTCATATCAGCCACTGAACAAAGTGTATGCGAACGGTAGTAGTAAAGCAGTACTTCTTCAAATACTAATGAAATACACATAACACTCCTTAAATATGAATTGTTTATGAGAGCGTCTACTTTACAAGCGGTTGTGTCCAACAAAATCAGCTAGAGTATACACTTGATACATGTGGTAGAAACGATACATTTTTCCTCTCGAGAAAAAAATACTAAAGTCTAAGATACCACCTGAAATTCTAATTTAAAATAACAACTACGTCAAAAGTACAGTTGATTCAAGACTAGAGTGTGCACGGACACGGAAACTCAGTCCGTAACTCATGAAAAATCATCGACCTACGACAGTTTTTGTGAGTCAACGATTATTTTTCGTGACTATACCAAAACATATCGTGAGTGAGTAAGATTTTTCTGACGGAGTGGCTGAGTAAAAATTACTCCACGCCAGGGTGGGAGGAGGGAGGGCGCCATATTTCTTAGGGCATATTTTGAAACAAAAAAAAATAAATCTATTTGATAATTAATATTAATATATCGTTCATTAATTAGCGAAATAAACAAGTAGATACACGGCCGTATGTTCGGCCAGGCCAATCTATGTAGCATCCAACATGGATTCGCGTAAAACTTCTACGAAAGACTCTCATTCCACCAATTTCCAATCCACCATGGCTTACACTATTTGGTCAAATGTTATCCACAACGGTATGCCAATTGGTATGCATACACAGGATCTGGATGAGTATTTTTGCTTCTCCAACAAGAGGCACGGAGGTGTTAAAATCTGGGGATACTAAGGGGGTATTTATACATGAGGCAAGCTAGGGAGATCTGAAAATAGGAATTGGTCCTAATCAGTCATAAAATAATATTATATTAGACTGGATAGGAACCAATTCCTGCATGGTTCGTTCGGAACCCCCTTTATAACAGAAACCAGTATCCAGACATTTAAAAAACCTCCGGTGCCCCACTGTTTGGAGGATAGCCAATCATTCTATCTATCGCGCTCTCACATGGATAAGGTGTGGGTGAGTAAGATTATTAGCTTCTTGCCCATAGGTGCTTCTCGAAGCAAGCCATAATCGGTGGAATGTGGTTTGTAATTATTGAGTGTGAAGTCCTTTCGTAGAAGTTTCTACAAATCCATGGTGGAGGTAATAAATATTCGACTGGCCTGATGAAACATACGGCCGTATCGCCTACTGGAATAAGTAGGACCTAATTCGTATTGTCTACGGATATTTCATAATGATCAAATTATATAATCAAAAATAAAGACTATCCATATATTGTGTGTCAATGTTTTTCAGACTCGGTCGCCGGTGGATTAGAGAAATATAGCGTGCGTGCGTCAATTAATAGGTTTCTATCCGCAGCAGGCAAAGAAGACAAGGGGTGGGGCACCGATCGGGTTTTGTATTTTTGGTAAGGTCCAGATTACTAAGAAAATATCGTGACTCACGAAAATGTCGTAAGTCGATGATTTTCATGAGTTACGAAGTTTAGTGTTTACTGCCGACACCTACTTTAGAGTTTTGGAAACTGTCACTAATTTGCATGATCGTTAGTGTTTATGATCTCCTATATATAAGAAATTTCAGGTGGTATTCTTTAGACTTTAGTATTTTTTTCCTCGAAGAGAACCAAATTGTAGTCGTATTGACCCTACATTTCAGCGGTGAATTCGGAAAGAATGATTTGGGACTCTATTCGCTCGCTATGATGCTGTGGCACGGACACACCAGACTTGTACAGTGGAATCCGCTTACATACAAGGCAGGATTCATATTTTAAGAAGTGTCACTGTTGTATTTATTCAAGTCTCTGAATTATTATACTGCTTACATATACAGATTAAAATACGCAATAAATATAAAATAAATAAAAAGCTGAGCTGGACCATAATAGAAGGGCGGAGTAATGATGATAATATTGGAACATATACTAGCAACCATGGTCACACGAAATTGATCGGATAGATCAATGAGCGCAATTCTCAGGGATTATAAGTATAGTGGTTCAGTTCTCTCCTGTAGAGGTACATACGATAATAGCTCACAGAAATGAGAGAGGAGTGTAGAGTAGAATATTGAGGGATGGCGAATATAAGTTGATACCGATATGGGATCACATATTTTTCTAAAATATACCATGACCGGACCTATACATTCAAATTATTTGCACTACTTGTAGCTATATTGGTTTATAGAAGAGTACGATAGCTTGGGATATCAAGGATTTCGGGTTTATAGTAGCGGGATGATTTACCAGAGCAGGACGTATAGAAAATATATAGATAAGAAAAAACGACTCTTCTGGATAATGATTTATATCGAAATAAATAGGTGTTCTGTCCATAGACGAATATTTATTTCATCTAGATGTAATATACAAAAGGAAAGAAAATTTGAGACATAATTTAATAGGCCCTCATATGATGATAATAGGTTAATATATAGACCACATACGGACTAATTAATCAATTATAAGTGAATACAAAAATTACCTGAATATGACTCAATGATACTTTAAGATGACAACCTATTAAATTATTATGAAAAATAATCATAGATATATAATTAGAACATTATTATAATAAACAAATAAATATTGACATTTCTATATAAAATTCGGCATATATGAAAATCTGTTACTATAATATGAAGCGTGGAGGGAACATTTTTGTCTCGAAAATATATTCTGTATTAAGAAAATGTCCACCATTTGACTCAAAATTATAAAATAAAACTTTAATTAGGTAATCTTTGAAAAACTTATTGACAAATAATTTTGAGTCTAGAGGAATACATTATTGAACACTTTTGCTCGCAGGCTGTGTACATAATTTTATGGTATTCGAGATAAGCCATCATTACCAGTAATATGTATAACCGTGAGAATTATGTAAGAATCTCAAAAGCATTGTGTAGGTTGATATAGGTGATGGGCTATAAGACCCATAAATTAATTCACATAACTTAGTAACGAAAAAAAGGTCCCCACCATATTTGTGGGAAGTTTACTAGACGGAATGCTTCAAGCGAGACAGTGATCATTTTTTTATATAGAGTAAAAGTAACTAAATTGATTTTCATACTCGAATCGATTTCTCTTTTGTATTTCTAATAAACAGTACTGGAAAGATGCTCGCTCATCGATGATCCTGGGTCGAGTCCTCATATTAATAGGGAGGACTATAGTTACAACAAAATATAATGTCCATGGTATTACCCAAAAGTTTTCTGGGCATGTGTTTGGATTGTAGACGAACCAATAGACAAGTACTAGTATCACACGGTACAAGTGATGTTTTTCATACTCAGAGAAATAGGAAATATTTTGCCATTATCTTAGTAGGAGCTCCGACAAATGCCGTAAGGATCATGGGGAGATACCAGGATATCTAGCATAGATTAGATCAGGGAGAGCCATGAACTGACTATGCCACAATCGAATAATTCCTCCCCCAAAACTCTTATCAGTACGGACCTGCATACGCGCAACCAATTCTCTGCTATGTCTCTTAGATACCATTATCGTCACAATCTATTAAGTTCCAAACTGAGGATGAGTATGAATAAGCCGCTTACTCCACAACCGGAGCAAGCACACATTGTTGCTTCATTTGTCCAATGTAATGATTTTATTTTAAGAAGCTCTAAAAATATCTCTGTAAGCTTCTACTCATAAAGTATAGAAAGCCCACTGCGAAATTCGTATGGTAGTGGCACCCAGTTGTGTTACGAATTATCCGTTGTATTGTAGAATAAACTCTGTATCGATGATCCACGCTGCCAGATTTCACCGAATCGGATGATTTTTGCCTCCGCTAAGAGGCTTATACTGCGGACGCTCTAATGATGAACCGTGGGATTCGTGTTTATTGGGGCTATATACAGTATTATGACCGATATGGACCAATTTTGGTATGATTGTTAAACAGCCAGTGATGCTTAACGACGTCCAAGTTTCAGACCGGATCGGATGAATTTCGCTTTCAAAAGGATCCGGAGTTTAGAATCTGGGTTGGTTTATACTGGGGTGCTACTATAATATTTATGAGATATGAGATGTTTTGCATGGTTTTCGGGCATAGGTACTGAAACCATGTACAATATTTTACCTGGTTCGGATGAAATTTGTTCTGCCAATGAGGCTCTGCAAAGCCATAATTGGGGGTCGGTTTTAATGGGGGCCTAAATATCGTAAAACTGGTGCGATATGGTCCATTCTGCATACCATCTTGGCCCACATTAATAGCTAATCACTGTTGCCAAGGTCTGTAGTCGATAGCTGTCTCGTTCGGAGTTGGTGATATTTTCACATACAGAACGCGGACATGCTTTAGATGATCAGATATTTCGCCAATCCTCCTGGTTGAGGGTATCAAAACAGCGTTACATTTTTTATAACTCTGTCTAAACGAAATATCAATATTTGAGACAATGTTTGCTAATTTGTATCCCCAGGCAAAAAAGCCGTTTGCCAAAAAAGGAGTGAAATGTTCTTTTTGGATCGGGGTGGTGCAAATTGGCCGAGAACGGAGAAGCGTGAGAATTTAACATGGCTTGTCTAGGCACGGATGCCAACTATTTCAGCCGTTGCACTACTTTGCTCATTCTTAAGGTGTTATCCTGAAATTCAGTGTTATGTGTGTGAATTAAGTAAATTTTGTGATATTTTGAATAATTATTTTTTTAATTTTTTATGATTTTTAATGCATTAACGCGTTGTCTGGACGTTTGAGCACCAATATTTAAAAAAATCGCAATTCTTTCTAGAAGGATTTAGCTCCGGCAAATTTAAATAATTTTCCATTTTATTACGCCTTAATCTGTTTTTAATCTATTTGAAAGCAACAAAATTAAATTTCCATTAAAAGAGTTGAAACAGGGCGAGCTATAAAAAAATTTACCGCCAAATGAAATTCCTGTTTCAGTTAAATAGATACATCTTTTGGAGGACATTTTTGGAGTGCGTTTTAAGTTGTCCTTTAGAAGAACTTATAATTTTTGCTGGATGTTTATAGATTTATATGGAGTTTTTTTCTTTGGTTTGTTCTTTGCAATGATTTGTCTGACGTCCTTTTACTAACGAACCAGATTTCGGCCTCCTTGTTTCTCGAAACACGACCTTATATTCCTGTATTATAAACTTGAACTTCAAAGGATCAGATCGAATACACGTACCCGTGATTTTCGTAATTGAATTATTTGAATGCAGGATACTGTTTGGAGCAAATAAATTGGCCGTGACATGTACGATCAATCTCTGTTGACCAAGCAATTTTAAATCTCTTTGGGGAGTATTTGTGACTTTATAACGCGACCTGTGTGTCGTATTAAGAGCGTAAAAGTGAAATAAGTACTAGACCATGGTTTAATGACACAATTAAGACAGCTATTAGGGAAAGGGATATTGCATACTCTCGATGGAAACGCTTTAGATTACCACAACTTCTAGAGGAGTATCGATCGCGAGGAGATAGCGTAGCAGATATACAATAAGGGAAAAACCGAATCATTACGCTATGCTTTCATGCTCTGGTGGTAGATTCAGGGGACAGTGGAAGAGTATCACTGACATCGGTGTTGGAAAGTCTAGGTCATCGAACAGTTATCAATCGTGATCAAAATGAGCTTGTGAACGAGACGTTTCTAAATTTTTCAATTTCTCACCTATGCATACTCCTCTTATTACTTCACTATCTTCAACAATCGGCTTACGACCGAATACTTTTTCTTTGCATTACCAGTTAAGCGAAGGGGTTCCACAGTGTTCTAGTAATGTGGAACCTCTGATTATTTTGGCATTGCCAAATGAACGCTCCCTCTTCCGAAATAGTCATGAGTCAGACTGCTTATGTATGGCGCAGGATGCCATACAAATCTTTTTAAGTAGTGGTAGGTGATGCTAGTGTTTGGGGAAACTTAACACGACTTGATCGTGCTGGTTCGTGGGCAAGAGGCCACTAGCTACTAAATCCACTAAGTCTAATGTTTGATTATACACAAGAATAGAAGGTTCCCACCCGGACCCCGGTCTCTTGTCGAATGCTGATATTATGGATAGTGGTCACGAAATCCTATGTAGTCACTAGTGCGTAAGAATTTAGGAGTGGTTTAATAGCACTTTGAAGTTGGTCGAATCATGTAAAACGGTTGTTCTTTTGGTTACTCATTCTACACATCAGTCAATATTCGTCTTCTCCTGGCGAAAAAGTCCGGGTTTAATTTATGGATTGAACTCCTTCTCCGAATTCGACTCCGGTAAGCAAAATAGACTTAACGTGGCATTCAATTAAGTATAATTCGTTATGTGGTTATGGTTACCAGGACGATTCATGTTTCGCATGTTACAGACTCCCTCTTTGGCTTTTAGTTTTTAATCCTGCTTAGTCAAATCGTTAGTATTTCTACATAAATTGATTACAGACGGAACAGCTATTCATGATAGAATGTCGGGTTTTACCAGATCTGATAGGATAGGATATATATGACATTTAAAGGACAAAAGTCTTTATCGATGGCAGTTCTTTTATTGGCAGATACGTCTATGGAACAAACTTCTATCCCCGAATACAAGATCAAATCGCATCATCTTTTACCCTTTCGACCCGAATTTTTATAGGTATCGCTAAATGTTTTTTTTTTACTTTTTTCTGTTGAGTCATTTAAGGAGCGTTAGCAAATTTCGGATTGCCGCCCATTCGTTTAGGCGGTAGAGATGTTTGCCTGTGGGCTACTTTGGGGATTGTGACACAAACTTTTTGTTTTGTAATGATAGACGTATTAGACGTTTATTGATTTTTTGTTAAGTTTTTTGTTATTTACAGTATATATACTTAGATGGCGCTTTGAGTGATTTCAGTAAAGCTCAAACACATTCACGAAGAAATATTTTGTACTCCGCATGCAGTAGGTAGGAATTCACGGTCACGAAATGAAGTCATACTCGCACACGCTTCAAATATGAACATGTTTTATGTTCACGCTTTTCGACGATCACGACATTGTTCGTAAATTCACGAAATCTCGTAAGGTACGAATTTTTCGAACACGACAATTTCGTGCTCAATAAAATTCTCGTAATTAACGAATTTCTCGTGCTCACGCTATTGAAATCTTAAGCGTGATTAAGATAGTAAATGTGATTAAAATCGGTGAGACTTGGAATTCTAAATTCCGGTGAACGTGAATTTGTTCGTGATTGTGACTTTTTGTGTGTTCTGTTTTTTACGTGAGGCGAATCTTATCGTGAATATGAATTTTATGTTGTGATATCGCAAGGATTTATACAACAGATATTGAAAAAGGAGCGTGAACTAATTCCATTGAAATTCCAAATTCCATGGAAATCGGTACTTCCTTGTAACACATGGCAATGGCAAACTTATTATAGCCCCATCACCATCCTATAAAGGTAGGTGTAAAACCAACTACATTTTTCTTTAATTTTACTTAAATATATTAATTATTCAAAAAATGGGGTGTTTTAATGCTGTTGAACGTTTCCCATTTTTGATGTTTCCTTTTATTAGGAAAATTACATTAATGGCTTGGGGGCATTATATTTTTGGTTTACGCAAATGTAATTTTTCATTTAATTTTGTTCGAAGTTTGAAAAAATATATATTTTAGCTTAGATCTCCTCTGGTTTATATTTATTATATTGCATCCTTTTACCTATTTTATTTCTTGATACAGTCAAAGAAAGAAAAGAAAGAAATTGGCGGTTTTCGGTGTTCGTATTTTAATGCTTGAATCAAATGCATTCCTTTTCCAAGTTTTCACTCGTATATTTGCTACGTAAAATACAGAGGATGATGGTGTGAGGCAAAAGCAAATCTATGAGGTTACTGTGTGTGTTGTGTAACTGAACTCACCATCTCTTTTGAGAGGCATAACACACGCACACACAAGCACATCACACAACACATCAATATGACTTCACTACAAAATATCAAAATCAACTGCAATTGTAGTAGTAGCAGTATTTGAAGAGTTAGATATAATTAGGTGTCCAAGAAAATTATTGCTTTGGCACTCTAGAGCTTGTGGGTCTATCCATTGAAAAGGGTTCGTTTGCCCTAAGACTCTTTTGCACTCACGCACAGTCAGTGGTTTGTGAGTTTTCTTTACCATTTTTTAAATGAATCATCCATGTAATTGAAAGATTGTAACTGTAATTTTTGCTTTACTCTACAAAAAAAGCGATACTCAGTCCTATGTAAGAGATATATTTCAGTACATTATCCAGTACACTGGGTGCAGATTGATTTATGGCAATTTGTTGTTAAATAAAGGGATAATATAAGTCAATTTATGTTATAGACTTAATGCTGTATTAAGTCTTAATTTTAAGTTTTAAAGTTCCTCCGCTCTAGCCACGCCTTTTTCATAATGGGGTTAACATTGTCGTTTATCTTAACCTTCCATGGTTGCGTATAAGCAATGACGGCATTTATCACAATGCGTATACGTTACGGTGTCCATCTAGCATTCATTCCGAATACATACCATGTTGTAACGACCATTTATGAATGGAATGTAACAAAGCGCTATGGTAAAAGCAACGAGCGATAATTTCTCACTATACAAGTGTGATGTGGAGGCATAAAAATTAAAAAAAAAAACAATTTCGATGATTCTCTGCAGGTACAGTAAGTACTATAGAAGATTACATTCTGCCATATTAGAGTCTCAATTAGTCAGGGTTTCTATGCCAATTTTTGGGAACAATACTGTCGCATACACTATATGCCCGTCGGTAGAGCCTATATCCAATATCTGCACCAAGCCAATCTAAATATTTCCTGGCCATATTACTAAAGCCGCGCACTGCACTCACTCACGTATTTCGGCATGTGCGGTTAAACATCCTTGGAAGACAAGTCTGTCGTTTCTCTAGTCAAATCATGGCCGCCAGACCATATTTTATGGGTGCGAAAATATGTATATTAAATTCGCGCGCATCGTCCTCATTTTTTTCCCACAGTTCTAGGACATAGCGTTTTTCGTCCCTATACTTCGCAAATAAAGCCGCGAGTATACCAGAATCGAATTTCAATTCTCGTGATCGCAGCCAAGTCCAATTGTCAATTTTGCGCACCGCGCAAATCCTGCCGAAGCTACAGAACACCAATGAAAGACGGCAAGGACAGCAAGGGCTCGTATCGACTCAGGGGAGGATTCTGCGGCCGCGGCCTCGATCTCGCCCGCGGCGGCGCTATAGTCGCATTC
>PGFW01015406.1:22462-35882 GCA_003123925.1 Haematobia irritans | reverse complement strand
ACCTCAGATCGCAATTATACTTTGGGTAAATTATTGTAAGGATATTATAAACATTAACCAAAACCCTACCTTGAAATAAAATATGTAAATTTGGAATAATAAATTTTGAAAGAAAGGCTCTTTTGTATTATGTTCCATCCGGTCTTCTAAACCTTTTGGCTTCTTAAATATATTTATGTTATTGTATTTTTCAAAAAATAAAAATCTTAAATTTGTTAAAACCAATCCCCATACATGCACTAAATCACATTGTCAACCACTTTCTATGTAATTTCCTGAAATAAAATCGATCGTGCACGAGAATTGTTTTTTTTTTTTTAAGTTTAGTAAAATTTTCAACTAAAATTATTTTAATAAAATGTAAACTAAAATAAAAACTGTGTTTAGGTTTCCGTATGTTTTCTTTTGTTTGTTTCGATCGTTTTAGCATTATAAATAACAAATCAATCATAAGTAATATAGACACTTGTTTTCTTTTTTTAACAATGGTTATATAAAAAAACTAAGATTTTCCTCCCGATAAGAGAAGGTGTTGTGGGAGGAGTTTTATTTTGATTTTATTTAACTACATGAGTGCCTTGAATTTACTTTCCAAAATACTGACTCGCTTCAGTAATTATCGCTGGTATTGAATACATTATATGGTATGGGTATGACTTTGTAACCACTCTTCTCCAGCAGGTCAAAGCTTAGCGATGTTATACCGTGGCCGATTTTGGGTGCCATGACATATATCATGATAATCGACCACAATTAACGCCACTCTGCAAAAAAAAAACATTTTTGTTAATATTTTTCATGTTTATATTTCTAAAGCAAAACTTACTTGATAGCATCTTTATGTTCCTTGTCAAGGGGCAAAGGATTAACGTTTCGCATCAAATACACACATAGCATCTGTAAATTATTTGGTATTTTAAAATTTCGCTGCGTTTCTTTTTTTAATTTTTTTTATTGCTATTAACAGTTACAAATATTACTAAACAAGCGTACCAAGCACATATACAAAATCATTGAAATGAAGATGTCAATGAAATTTATAAGCATTTTATAATGAATTATATAAACTCGAAGAAAATTACAAATTATAACGTAAATAACTTTAACAAGTTAGTTTTATGAGATGAAATATGAATGTAAAAAAGTGCATAATAATAAATAAAAATCATAAAAAAATCCAGGCAAACCAAAAAAATTCAACACCAAGTAAAATAAAATATACCCTTAAGGTGGGTATTAAGTTCGAGTTTAGCCGCTAAAATCGTCATTTTTTCACGATTACTTTTTTTTATTATCCATTTTAAGCAATACAAACTTTGTGAAAATTTGCTTTGGACTATTCCCCATCAAGTTGTAATAAAATTTGCAACAAATATGTAATAATTTACTTTTTTAGTGATTTATTTTTCACTTTAGCGTCTAAACTCGAAATTAATAACTCACCTTAATGGAAAATTACTTTGAATAAAACATTTTTACACTAGTAAATGCTCATATAGCGAATTAGAATCAAAAATATTGTTGCAAGTATTGGATAAACATTTTAGTCAGGAAACTGGACGTTTATTGGGACTCAAGGACGATCTAGTGACAAGAAAATTATTTTAAAATTTAAATCTCCCGGACATGCACGAAAAGACTGGCAACAACTATATCGTGATTGTCGGCGTTATACAAAGAATTTAGCAAATTTATATATATTCCCGAAATTACTCAAAGCGTAAAATCCTTTACTACTTGTGTACGGAGTATATCAGTACAATTATCTTAGGTTAGGTTAGGTGGCAGCCCGATATTTCAGGCTCACTTAGACTATTCAGTCCCGTTGTGATACAAACATTGGTGTATTCTCTCTTATCACTGAGTGCTGCCCGATTCCATGTTAAGCCCAATGACAAGGGACCTCCTTTTTATAGCCGATTCCGAACGGGGTTCCACATTACAGTGAAACCACTTAGAGAAGCTTTGAAACCCCCAGAAATGTCACCAGCATTACTGAGGTGAGATAATCCACCGCTGTCCAAGCAGGAATCGAACCCACGACCTTGTGTTATGCAAGGCGGGCATGTTACTCGATTGCACCGACGGTGGGCTCGCCTACAATTACAGATTACAATTATCTTAACTTTCATTCTTTCATAATACTCAGTGAGATACTGTTGTCCCCCTAGTAGGCAAAGAAAAATCGTATGTTTAACATGGGGCCTCGACGGTGTTTTAATCAAATATTATAAGTTGGTTAAAAAATATAGATCTAATAGGTTTATTTCGTTTGGTTGTAAAATGAGTTAATAAATAAAAAATAAAATAAATAAAATAAATAATTCAGAACACCATCTACAGCTAAAAATAGAATTCAATTTGTGACAATTTCCCTTCTATAGCATCCACCAAAAAAAGCGTCGCCAAAGAAGGAGATTAAAATGTCTCTTTTGAATCCGGAAGTGGTTGAAAATTGACGCAGAAGCGATGAATTTAACATGGCTTGTCATAGACGGAATGGCCTCCATTTTCAACAGCCGATGTACTGAATTTGTGCATCAGCTTTCGTTTAGGTGTGATCCGAATTCAGTGTTTGTGGATCGTAAAATTAAAAAATTCTGTGATATTCTTGTCAAATAACTAAAAGAACAAAAAAAGGGCTTTTTTATAGTTTTTTAATGTAATTCTAACGAGCTTGTCGGAAAACGTTTGACCATTATTGAAATATTTCAAAAATTCACAAAGCTTTTTTCAGATTGGATTTAAGCATAAAGATAATATAATTTATTGACACTTCTATCAAAATGTAGTGTGGTTAAGTATTGTACTTAGCCTGTGACTAAAGTTTTAAGAAATGACGCGCGAAATCCAAAAAGGGCAAACCCTTTGTTCGAGCTAGGGTTTGGGATCTAAGTCATTTTTGCCATTGTTCTATAGGTCGACTATTTGGAGTTCGGTACATACTAAAAAAATCTATATAAATATGATTTTAAGACCGAAAAAGGAATTTCTATGCTGATACGTGTTTTGAGAAATTCAAAAAAAAAACTTTGAACTTCCTTTCCGTAAAATTCACTTTTGAGACTTAGCGATACTTTGGAATGAAGGACAGTCGATATATGAAACTTTTCCAATGGAGTTCCAAGATACATAATATTGGTACAAGTCCTATTTTTATAAATTTGGTAGAATTTTTCTAAGATAATTGGTAGATAATTTATCAAATTTATAAGTAATAATTGTTTGCTTGTGGCGGGCAACACTTGTTGACGAAGCAACAACTATTGTCCCTTCTAAAACATCCTAACACACAAAAAAAAAATTTCTGATTCAATCACGAATTAGTTGATCCAATTAATTTTTAATTGAAATGTCTCAATCACAGAAAATGATAGTATCATTAAAAATTAATTGAAGGTCAACTAAAAATTAATTGATCCAATTAAAAAATTATGATATGCTATTTAATTTTCGTGGATTGATTTTGTTTCAATTAAAAAATTTGTCTGATTCAATAAATTTTTAATTGAATATTTTTTTAGAAACTTGCCTAAGTAGGCCATTTGTAGAGTAGTATCAATCCTAAAAATTCTTAATAGTCTCATATAATCGTAGGCAGTTTGATATATATGCAAAAAATAAATAATAATACAAATATATAAGTAAGAATAATTAGAAATATTGTTAAAGGATTAAAAATTGATTAACAAAACACAAAAGATAAAAAAAAAAAAAATAAAAAAAAAAAAAATGAATAAATAAATAAATAAAAAAAAATAAATGTCTGTAATATAAATAAAATAAAAAATAATACAAATGTAATCTATAAGAATAAATCAGTAAAAGTACTAGGATTAAAAAATTATTTACAAATGTATATTTTAGGTTGTTAAATTTATAGTTATATTTAAAATATTTATATCTAAATAAACCTCGTTATAACAATTGAAGAGTATCAATTATACATAAACTTTTTGTATTGTACCCAATATAGTAGTTTCAAATAATAAACTAATATTATTATAGGTTCTCAATCATTTTTGGTCCTTCATTGTAGGCTGATATTGTTTTTTTTTTGTTCCAGTAATTTCTAATAGTAGTATTTCTTTATGAATTGGAGTATCTCTGTAGCCGTAGTATCCATTTGGCTTGGTGTAAAATGGTCAAAATATAAAAAAAACTCAATTAAATTTTAAATTGGAATCGGAATTTTTCTGACCTTAAAATAAAATTTAAATTGATTTGAATCATCACAATCATTAATATACGGATCATATAGTAGTGTCTCTGGTTTCAAAGGTTGAATTGTTTCGGAGAAAAAAAAAACAATATCAGTTAATGTGTTTGCAGCTATCTAAATCTATTGTGTAATTTTAAAATAGCCAGCTACACTTAATACAGCCTATTGGCGATGGGTATTAAATGAAGAGAATTGTGACTAAGTATTTCTGTGTATAGTAACATTTTAAGGGTCAGTCAGATCGCTAAGGCAGTCTTACACACTAATGTTAGAATAAGCGTATTTACAATACGAAAATAAATATAATGAGATGAAAATAAATGAAAAGATACAAAAATAAAATTTCGATGTAGCAAACGCAACAATAATTAGTTGTGTCTTACCTTTTCCCCATTTACTATCACAATTCTGATTATGGCAGTGTAATAAACTCTTCAAACATGAGAACATAATAACTTCTTTCCTTCACGGATGGGCCATTGGTACATTAGCCAACACTTTTTCATAGAGAACTATTATAATCAGTTGCCACTAATTGGATAAACTATTGATATTGAGTGCTTATTTGAGGTTAGTGAGACCGTCTTACTTCGCTTGCCATTTGTTCATATAAATGTACTATTTGAACACTTTCCAATGTTGATGTAAATGCCAAGCATGTTATGCACCCCACTGATTTACAATGATACTTTACTGAATCGTGTATATTTAATAGTTCGTTGTAATATTTGGAACTTTTTAAATTTATATGGTGAAGAAGAAGAGAGCCCTACAGTCTTGTGGCCGGCAAATATTCGATGTGTTTTATGGTCCAATATGGTGTAAGAGATTCCATTAATATCTGGCAAATTGAAATAGAGGGAGATATATTCAGATTTAGAAGGACAATATGCATATAGAGGTGTTTTAGGCTTCCCCAAACTGAGGCAAGGGCGGAAGAATTGTCTTTTTTTAAGTTTAGTAAAATTTTCAACTAAAATTATTTTAATAAAATGTAAACTAAAATAAAAACTGTGTTTAGGTTTCCGTATGTTTTCTTTTGTTTGTTTCGATCGTTTTAGCATTATAAATAACAAAATCAATCATAAGTAAGTATAGACACTTGTTTTCTTTTTTTAACAATGGTTATATTAAAAACTAAGATTTTTCTCTCCGATAAGAGAAGGTGTTTGTGGGAGGAGGTTTATTTTGATTTTATTTACTACTAATGAGTGCCTTGAATTTACTTTCCAAATACTGCACTCGCTTCAGTAATTTATCGCTGGTATTGAATTCATTATATGGTATGGGTATGACTTTGTAACCACTCTTCTCCAGCAGATCAAAGCTTAGCGATGTTATACCTGTGGCCGATTTGTGGGTGCCATGACATATATCATGATAATCGACCACAATTAACGCCACTCTGCAAAAAAAACATTTTTTGTTAATATTTTTCATGTTTATATTCTAAAGCAAAACTTACTTGATAGCATCTTTATGTTCCTTGTCAAGGGGCAAAGGATTACGTTTCGCATCAAATACACACATAGCATCTGTAAATTATTTGGTATTTTAAAATTTCGCTGCGTTTCATTTTTTAATTTTTTTTATTGCTATTAACAGTTACAAATATACAAACAAGCGTACCAAGCACATATACAAAATCATTGAAATGAAGATGTCAATGAAATTTATAAGCATTTTATATGAATTAGTATAAACTCGAAGAAAATTACAAATTAGAACGAAAATAACTTTAACAAGTTAGTTTTATGAGATGAAATATGAAATGTAAAAAAGTGCATAATAATAAATAAAAATCATAAAAAAATCCAGGCAAACCAAAAAAATTCAACACCAAGTAAAATAATTATTTGTGTTTTGTGTATTTGTATTTTCATTTATTTTTTTTCATTTTTTCTCATTATATTTATTGTTTGTAAATGTACATATACGCTTATTAACTAAATATGTTGAGTTTGGTAAGACTGCCTTTAGCGACTGACTGGACCTGTATTTAAAATTTTGAAATTTTTTATTCCTATAACAAAGGTTACTAATATTTATGTCCACATCGATTCTCCATATTGCATTTAATACCCATCGCCAATAGGCTGTATTAAGGTAGCTGGCTATTTTAAAATTACACAATAGATTTAGATAGCTGCAAACACATACTGATATTTGTTTTTTTTTTCTCCGAAACAATCAACCATTTTGGAACAACAGAGACACTACTGATATGTCCGTAATTTGGTAATGATTTGTGATGATTCAAATCAAATTTTAAATTTTAATTTTTTAAGCGTACACAGAAAAAAATTTCACGAAAATTTTTCCAATTTAAAATTTTAATTGAGTTTTTTTTTTTTATTTAATTTGACTCATTTTACAACCAAGCCCAAATGGCCATATACGGCTACAGAGATACTCATCATAAAGAAAATACATTAATTTACTTTAGAAAAAGCAAAAAAAAAAAAAAATATTGAGGCCTACAATGAAGGACTGCAAAAAAATTGACTTATAGCTAAACCTTAATACTAAGTACATATCTTAGTTTAAATATAGTTTGAAACTACTATATGTGGGCTACAAATACAAAAAGTTTATGGGAATTGATTACTACTCTCAATTGTTACTAACGAGTTTATTTAGATACATAATATTTTAAATAACTACTACTATAAATTTAACACCTAAAATAATAACAATTTTGTAAATAATTTTTAATCCTAGTACTTTTTTACTGATTTATTCTTATAGATATACATTTGTATTATTTTTTATTTTATTTATATACAGACATTTATTTTTTTTTTTATTTATTTATTTATTTATTTATTTTTTTTTTTTTTTTTTTTTTTATATTTTTGTTTTGTTAATAATTTTTAATCCTTTAACAATTTTTCTAATTTATTCTTACTTATATATTTGTATTATTTATTTTTTTGCATATAATCAAACTGCCTACAGATATAATGAATATAAGAATTTTAGGGATTGATTACTACTCTCAAATGCCTACTAAGGCAAGTTTTAAAAAAAATATTCAATTAAAAATTTAATTGAATCAACAAATTTTTTAATTGAAACAAAAATCAATCACGAAAATTAATAGTATCAATTAATTTTTTAATTGGATCAATTAATTTTTAGTTGACCTTCAATTAATTTTTTAATTGATACTATCATTTCTGTGATTGAAGACATTTCAATTAAAAATTAATTGGATCAACTAATTTCGTGATTGAATCAGAAATTTTTTTTTGTGTGTAGGATGTTTTTAGAAGGGACAAAGTTGTTGCTTCGTCAACAAGGTTGCCGCACAAGCAAACAATTATTATCTATAAATTATAAATTATCTACCAATTATCTTAGAAAAATTCTACCAAATTTATAAAAATAGGATTGTACAATATTATGTATCTTGGAACTCATTGGAAAAGTTTTCATATATCGATGTCTTCATTCCAAAGTACGCTAAGTCTAAAAAGTGAATTTTACAGGAAAGAAGTTCAAAGTTTTTTTTTTTGAATTTCTCAAAAACCGTATCAGATAGAAATTCCTTTTTTCGGTCTTAAAATCATATTTATTATAGATTTTTTTAGTATGTACGAACTCAAACTAGTGATAATAGAACATGGCTAAAAATGACTTAGATCACTTTAGATCGAACAAAGGGTTTTGCCCTTTTTGGATTGGTCATTTCTTAAAACTTTAGTCACAGGCTAAGTACAATATTAACCATAACTTTTGATAGAAGTGTCCAATAAATATATATCTTTATGCTAAATCCAATCTGAAAAAACTGTGAATTTTTGAAAATATTTAAGGTCAAACGTTTCCGACAAGCGTTAGAATACATTAAAAACTATAAAAAATAGTTATTTGACAAAATATCACAGAATTTTTTAATTTACATCCAAAACATTGAACTCGGATCACACCTAAAGAAGTGATGCAATTCAGTACATCGGCTGTGAAATGGAGGATTCCGTCCTATGACAAGCCCATGTTAAATTCATCGCTTCTGCGTCAATTTGCAACCACTTCCGGATTCAAAAAGAACATTTTAATTACCTTTTTGGCGACGCTTTTTTTGGTGGGATGCTATAGAGGAAATTGTCACAAATGAATTTATTTTAGTGTAGATGGTTTTAATTATATTTTAATTTATTTATTTTTATTTATTTAACTCATTTTACAACCAAACCGAAATAAACCTATTTAGTCTATATTTTTTAACCAACTATAATATGATTAAAACAACCCGTCGAGGCCCCCATGTTAACTACGATTTTTCTTGCCCTAGGGGGACAACCGTATTCTCACTGAGTATTATGAAAGAATGAAAGTAAGATAATTGTAATTGTAATTGTAGGGAGCCACCGTGGTGCAATGGTAACATGCCCGCCTTGCATACACAAGGTCGTGGGTTCGATTCCTGCTTGGACAGCGGTGGATTATCTCACCTCAGTAATGCTGGTGACATTTCTGGGGGTTTCAAAGCTTCTCTAAGTGGTTTCACTGTAATGTGGAACCCCGTTCGGAATCGGCTATAAAAAGGAGGTCCCTTGTCATTGGGCTTAACATGGAATCGGGCAGCACTCAGTGATAAGAGAGAAGTACACCAATGTGGTATCACAACGGACTGAATAGTCTAAGTGAGCCTGAAATATCGGGCTGCCACCTAACCTAACCTAAGATAATTGTACTGATATACTCCGTACACAAGTAGTAAAGGATTTTACGCTTTGAGTAATTTCGGGATAATATATAAATTGCCTAAATTCTTGTATAACGCCGACAATCACGATATAGTTGTTGCCAGTCTTTTCGTGCATGTCGGGAGATTTAAATTTAAAATAATTTCTTGTCCACTAGATCGTCCTTGAGTCCCAATAAACGTCCAGTTTCCTGACTAAAATGTTTATCCAATACTTGCAACAATATTTTTGATTCTAATTCGCTATATGAGCATTTACTAGTGTAAAAATGTTTTATTAAAGTAATTTTCCATAAAGGTGAGTATTAAGTTCGAGTTTAGACGCTAAAGTGAAAAATAAATCACTAAAAAAGGTAAAATTATACATATTTGTTGCAAATTTTATTATAACTTGATGGGGAATAGTCCAAAGCAAATTTTCACAAAGTTGTATTGCTTAAAATGAGATAAAAAAAAAAGTAATCGTGAAAAAATTACGATTTTAGCGGCTAAACTCGAACTTAATACCACCTTACAGGGTATATTTTATTTACTTGGTGTTGATTTTTTTGTTTGCCTGGATTTTTTTATGATTTTTATTTATTATTATGCACTTTTTACATTTCATATTTCATCTCATAAAACTGAACTTGTTAAACCGTTATTTACGTTATAATTGTAATTTTCTTCGAGTTTATACTAATTCATATAAAATGCTTATAAATTTCATTGACATCTTCATTTCAATGATTTTGTATATGTGCTTGGTACGCTTGTTAGTATATTTGTAACTGTTAATAGCAATAAAAAAATTTAAAAAAAGAAACGCCGCGAAATTTTAACAAATACCAAATAATTTACAGATGCTATGTGTTGATATTTGATGCGAAACGTAATCCTTTGCCCCTTGACGACAGGAACTTAAAGATGCTATCAAAGTTAAGTTTTGCTTTTAGGAAATATTAAACATGAAAAAATTATTAACAAAAATGTTTTTTTTTTGCATTTAGTGGTCGTTAATTGTGGTATTTCTATGAATATATGTCATGGGCACCCAAAATCGCCACGGTATAACATCGCTAAGCTTTGACCTGCTGGAGAAGAGTGGTACAAAGTCAATACCCATTACCATTATAATGTATTCAATACCAGCATAATTACTGAAGCGAGTTTCAGTATTTTGGAAAGTAAATTCAAGGCACTCATGTAGTTAAATAAAATCAAAATAAAACTCACTCCCCCACAACACCTTTCTTATCGGGAGGAAAATCTTATTTTTTTATATAACCATGTTTAAAAAAAGAAACAAGTGCTATATTACTTATGATTGATTTGTATTTATAAGCCTAAACGATCGAACAACAAAAGAAAACATACGGAAACCGTAAACACAGTTATTTATTTTAGGTTTTACATTTTATTAAAATATTTAGTTGAAAATTTACTTACAACTTAAAAAAAAAAAACAATTCTCGTGGACGTCGATTTTATTTCCGGAAATTAAATGAAAGTTGGTTGACAATGTGATTTAGTGCCATGTTATGGGGATTTGGTTTTAACAAATTTAAGATTTTTATTTTTTGAAAAATACAATACATAAATATATTTAAGAAGCCAAAAGGTTTAGAGACCGGATGGAACATAATTACAAAAGAGCCTTTCTTTCAAATTTATTATTCCAATTTCATATTTATTTCAAGGTAGGGTTTTTGGGTAATGTTTATATACCTAAATAATTTACCAAAGTAAATTGCGATCTGAGGTTTTTGCCTCTAGAAGCATATCAATTCCTTTCTTCTGAAAGTCATGTGATCCACACGATTGTGACGTTGACGATTTAATCTACATTCCACCATTGATTGGTTTCTGTTAAAATTCTACCGAAAACTGTGGGCCAAATTATGAAGCACTCTTGGCCAACCATATGACGTTGGCAATTTCCAAACGAGTTTAAGATCATGACTTTTTCCAATCCTCTACACGATTATGATTTCGGGTTTCGGTATCTGTAGAATACACAATTCCAAGGTGACCACTCTTCGCTTTATTCCAACGTGGTAATCTGTTCGAATTGAGTATGAACACCAAAAATTCCAACTAAATCTTCCTTTCAATTCCAATAGTTACCTATACTCTTGCCAATTATTGCCATTTACTCAATACGAATGCCCATGCATATTTGGATCCACTATGTGACGTATATGCATCCACTGCATAGAAAGCACATTGGAGCTACATACAATGTTTCTTACGCTCATCACGTGTATGATCTTAGGATCCTGTATAAAAACACGTTTTCTGTGATGCACCTGTATACAGAAAAAAGATTTTGGATGTTTTGGGTTATCCGGTTTTCTCTGTGTCCATTCTTACCTTTAAATATAACTTTCTTACAAGTGTCCACTTGAAATTGTCTTGTTCGTATGGCAATTGTGAATATGTTTTACTTGTTTTACAATACCCAGCACATACGATTTCCTTGTTCTGAAAATTCAAGTTATAATAATTTTATGGGACAAATTTTTATGTAGCATATTTAAAATAAACACAAATACACCTAAACCCTAGGACCAGCACGGCATGATTGTCAGTGAAAGAAATGAAAACGTATTGAGAAATTTAGATGGGCATAGCGTTCATATCAATTTCGAAGAAGCGGCTGGTTTTGTCTATAGCAATTCAGGAGTGAAGCATACCAATAGATGTCTCATGAGCTGAGTTGAATGACCTCATTCAATCTGGATTGCTGGAGCGTCAGGTGGCTATTAAGGCCCCAGCTCAATCCCACGGCGCACAGTGGTTCCAAATCGTTTTTTTAGAAATAATTCTGTAACTTTTGAACGATATCAACATAATTTTTCTGTGTGTGAAAGCTGAAGTGTTTTCCTCTAGGTTTGCATTTGTGGGTCCCTAGTGGGCCCACGGGCTTACCTGTAGGCGTTGAAAGTTGGTAACCTCCGGGGTATGAAATTTTGTTTTAGCTGTCAACGCAATTTTGAACCGTTCGATGAAAACAAGTAATTAAAGTCTAATTAGATCGGGCGGGGGCGACTATTATTTACCCTCACCCCTTTGTTAGGCCAAATTATGTGTTACCATCTCACTACTCACATTTGCTGGAGCTATATAAAGGATACAATTTTTTTACTTCTACAAAATCTCTAGGAATTTTTAAATCAGGCTAACGCTATCCAGTTAATGGAGGAAACTTCCATTGAAAATGGGTCTTAAATGGTAACAGTCATACCATATTTCCCCAACCTCTTGGTGTAGTATATCATGGAGCTATATATAATCTGAACCTGATTTTGGAGTAAATTTGACATGTTTACACTGTAGGTTATACACATGGACTGAATAGTCTAAGTTAGGGCCTGATACATCGGGCTG
The DNA here is from genome assembly GCA_003123925.1 of Haematobia irritans. NCBI lineage: Eukaryota > Metazoa > Arthropoda > Insecta > Diptera > Muscidae > Haematobia > Haematobia irritans. Next base: position 23,580 of record PGFW01015406.1, on the reverse strand, counting down.
CCACCATAACCTAACCTAATATAGTTAGAATAATAATTCTGCCTATCTTGCGAAATTCAAGTAAATTGGAGCATAAACTTTGACCCCCTAGGTCATATGACGTAAATCTGGAGGAAAGATATATTTGGAAGCCATTCTAAAATCTGAACCGATATTCAACCAAATTGGCACAATTACGATACTACTAAATGTACCCCTTGTGCGAATTTGAAAGCAAATCCAGGCAACCCTGGATTTTGAGGCCATATAAGTTCAATCGACGAAAGATATATAATGGACTAAGCCTAATATCAAAAAATCTGACACTTCGATATGTGACCATCTCGCTCTCACCCCCTCAGTATCGTTTACATACACGATAACAGACCTTAGTTGAAAATTTGAAGTAAGTACAGGGTACAAAAACTCTGGTCTTCTTAGAGCCACCCCAAAAATCAAAAAGCTGACCACTATAAAGTCCATCCAACTTCAAACTACGGAGCGCAACGAACAATAAAATTAATCACTCGTGATGCCTGACTAATCTATCTAATACTAGCAACAGATTTATTTAACAAAATTTGCAACACTTTAACGATACTATATCCGAAAAGTTAATATGTAACCTGCATTGTGCATTAGTAACTATGAATGCTTTCAAACCTCTTACGGTCAAAATTCACTCTGCGCGCATTGGCACATATCAGTTCAGACATCGCAGAAAAAGAATTCGGAAAATATATGGGAGCAAGTTATTATCCCTTAACTGTGCAAACTAAGTATTTTACAATCAAAGTTACCTCAAATTACACACGTCCAAATTTTGGTAAAACTCTCCTCTCCTACCTGCTCGTGTGCATGAGAGAATAGTTCAACGTGTATATATCTACGTTTTACTTATTACTGGATTATGCCGTGACTGAGAGATCATGTATGGTAGTCCACCTCGTGCGCACACAATGCTAAATATCGAATTCTAAAGTAGCAATATTTGTGTAGGACGCCACCCCTAACCTTCCCTAAATTGTTCAGCAAATCGAAGAACTTTGGTTTTCAATTTCATAAAGTTGGGTCCCTCTATAAAAATTCGATCCTATAAACAATTGAGTCTAATATTCTAGGCATCCTCGCAGACCGAT
>PGFW01015406.1:6184-21267 GCA_003123925.1 Haematobia irritans | reverse complement strand
AAAGGTAAATTTTGAGCGAGCTTGTAATTGCTACTGCAATTGGAAAGCAGCCAAAAAATACGAAACTTGACTTTTTGGGGCACGAACATTTTTTTTCACAAATCGGATGTTTGGAAATTAAAAATAAAGGGTGATACGGGCTCAAGAATTCTGGTCAAGAGGGAAAACCCGTGTAAAATCGGTCGAAATTCGTTTATTTAAAACAAATTTTTCAACATAAATTTCCCTCTTTTCCAAGTTGCGAATAGTATACGAAAAGTCAGGAAAAATATTCAGTGAGGCGCTTTCGCTTTCTGCCAGAATCCGAATTACTGGCCTCTGACGCTTGACACCCTGCCAATCAGATTTTTGTAGCAGGCAACCGTTGTCCACCTTCTTCGCCGCAAGAAAGCCAGTTTGCCTTGCGGACGGCTGCCGTTCCTTCAAGCGAGTGTTTTTGTGGTACATTCTTTTTAGGTTCCCTTGCATTAGCGCAGTATCTATTCAAACACTCTTTCACGTGGTAAATTTCCTTGGTTGACAGTCCAGGAAAAGCTATGTAAACTGGCTCGCTTTTTCCAAGCCACAGGTAACACGATGGCTCTGCCAAACCAGATATTCTTTGCGAAATTTTGCAGGCAGTTTTTATGTGCGCTTGAAAATATCTGCACCTTCCCGCTTCCATTTGCCTGTCTATAAGAATACCACTGACTCCCGGAAGCTGCTGTAAGTCGGCGTTTGACGTAGGTGTCGTCGTCCATGTACCTACGGCCGCAGTCAAACTTCGCTCAGCATCGGTCCGTGCTACAGCCTCGCGTGATCGCCGCTTTGCCCGTCGTATCCTTGGTTTATCATCAGCGATTTTGAAGGTCACATCCTTTCTGTAAGTCGATAGTCCCGGCTCGCTTCGTTTATTTGAGCTGATGCACGGTCTTTGACGACCGATTACAACCGAGCTATTTCGCGGCATCTCGAGAGAGGTGTTATCGTTGAGGACTATCCGGCAAACTCTCGTTTGTCGTCTCAGCGGACTTTCCGCATTTTCGATTTCCCCTGGCTGTCGCAAACGTTCCCCAAGCGTACAACACTTTAAGTTACCATTGTGTAAACGGTTGATTTTTGGCAAACTTTATAGCCGATTTTGCCCGTCTGCGGTGCGAGTAGCGTTCGGATTTGCGATGCGCCGAGCCAAAATTTGAACCGTCTGCTCTTCTTCTTCGGACGGCAATCTTGTGACAACTGAAGAGTGAATTCCAAAAATCAAAAGTAGGCAAGCGAACATTCTACACACACACACACCTTCAAAATGAAGGGGTGTTCCACGGTTTATTAAAATGCAACAATTGAAAGAATACTAAGTTCATTATTGACCAAATTTGAGACCGATCACCTTTTATATGTGATTAATAACTTTTTGTTTTTTTAAAGAATGATTGCTAATAATGGCCATTCCCCAAAAAATTGGTAATCAAAAACCCCAAATATTCCCCAAAGTGGGGACATATATATAAAAACGTTATTGTTTTGTGAATTTGCATATGTTCTCGGGCTGTTTACTGGTAGGAATGTTGAATAAAGCTTTACCTTTTACAGTCACACTCAAGGCTTGTTTGGAAAACAGATCGCGTAAAGCAATGCGACGCTTTGCCGAATTGAGAATTTTTGAAAAACAAAATTTTTTCTATGTTTGAAAAATTGGCCGGATTTTGGGACGGAGAAAGGAATTCTCCACATATACTACTGACCAAAAAAAAAAGAAAATATTGGCCAGAGATAAAAGCTTAAAAACGTATCCTTATTTGGTGGTCTAATAAGACAAGCAAGTAAAAAAGGTTGGGAGGAAATCCTACAAAAAAAAAATGGAATTTGTTACCGACAGAAGAATGTAAATGTGCCTCTTTTCCAAAAAAAGTGGTCAAAAAAGTTCGATATTTTTGAAATTTCTAATATGATGGAACTTCTATACTTTTAATCTAAAGCCATGAAGGCACACATTTTTTTCTTTTACGTTCTTTTATACCCTTCACCACTTCTTGGTAGCAGGGTATAATAAAGCATTATTGATGCATTTGTATGTAACAGCCCAAGAAATAGTGGGCTAGACCCATCCTTATAAGTGATAACCGGAATCGGTCGTAGAATTAAAATTCTGAGTCGATTTAAGCGATGTCCGTCTGTCTGTACATGTAAGTTCTGTGCACAAAGTAAGCTCGCAATTTAAAAGTCCGATCGTCCTCAAATCTTGGGCATAGGCCGTTTCTTGGACAGGACAATCGCTATTGGAGTTTTGGGAAAAAACGGTTCAGAGTTTAGATGATAGCTGCCATATATATTTAATCCCCCGACTTGGTCATAGTTACGCGTGTTTAAATCAACCGATTTTCTTTTCGCGTGACTCCAAACATTTTATGAATCCCGAAATCTTTGCAAAATATCAGGCAGAATCGGTTATCAGCATTTACGAATAGGCTCCCATAAAATATATCTTTTCGTCCGATTAGACTCATATGACCGCATGAGGCAAAAGTTTAACTACCGCGATCTTCGTGATATGTTGCAGCAGAGGGTAGAATTGACATTCTACCTAAGTGCTGTAAATTGACTTGAAATCGGTTCTCAAATTTAGATATAGCTTCCCATATAATATCTTTCTACCGATTTGTGAAAAAAAGCCCTTTAAGTATGGCCCAAAACCAGAGTTTTGCCGTGATTGTGCTTCAAATTTTGCACAAGAAGGTAACGTTATGGATAGATAATCGTTTAAGTGTGTCAAATTTTGTTAAAATCGGTTCAGATTAGGAAGATATAGCTCACATATATATCTTTCCCACCGATTTGGACTATATGGTCTCAAAAGCCAGAGATGTTTACCGCTGACTTACTTCAAATTTGCACCAAAGCGGTACTTTTACGATACTATTGTAGTGTACCCCAAATATGGTCAACATCGATTCAAGAAGCATTTAGATATAGGCTCCATATATATCTTTCGTCCGATTTTGAACCTTATATGCCTCAAGAATCCCAGGGTTTTGCCGTGAATTCTGCTTCAAATTTTCGCACAGAGGGTACATTTTAGTAAGTATCGTAATTGTTGCAAATTTGGTTTGAAATCGGTTCAGGATTTAGATATGGCTTCCAAAATAATATCTTCCTCCGATTTGCACTCCAATATGACAGCGGGTCATAAGTTATGCTCACGCATTTACCTGTGAAATTTCGGCATAGGATATTACAGGAATTATATTTCTAAACGTATGATTAGGTGTTAGGTTATGGTGGCAGCCACCGATGTATCAGGCTCACTTAGACTATTCAGTCCTTGTGATACCAACAAGTGGTACATGTCAAATTTTAGTCAAATCAGGTTCAGATTCATATATAGGCTCCCATATATACGTAACACCAGAGTTGGGTGAAGGATATGGTCAGACTGTGTTTAACACCATTTTAGAGCCCATTTTCAATGGAAGTTTTCCTCAAATTTAACTGGATAGCCGTTAGCCGATTTAAGGAGAAATTCTAGAGAATTGTAAGAATAAAAAAATCTTGTTAAGTCTTTATAGTAGGACTTCACAAATGTGAAGTAGTTTGAGATGGTAACACAAATTTTTTGGCCTACAAAGGGGTGAGGTGTATAATGATAGTCGGCCCCGCCCGATCTTTAGACTTTAACTTACTTGTTTTCATCGAAAATTGGTCCTCAAAATTGCGTGACAGCTAAAAACCAAATTTTCATATCCCCCGAGGTTAAACGTTCAACGCCTACAGGGTAAGCCCGTTGGCCTCAACTAAGGGACCACACAACATGCAAACCTAGAGGAAAACACTTCAGCTTTCCACATACACAGAAAAATTATGTTGATATCGTTCAAAATTAAGGAATTATTTCTACAAAAAACGATTTGGAACCACTGCTGCGCCGTGGAGTGAGCTGGGGCCTTAATCAGGCCACCTGACGCTCACAGAATCCAATGAATGAGGTCATCAACTCAGCTCATGAGAACATCTATTTGTATGCTTCACTCTGAATTGCTATAGACCAAAACCAGCCGCTTCTTCGAACCTTGATATAACGCTATGCCATCGTAAAATTCCTTCAATACGTTGTTCTCAGTTTCTTTCACTGACAAATATGCCGTGCCATGAGTCCTAGGGTTAGGTGTATTATGTGTTTTATTTTTATATGCTTAGCATAAATTTGTCCCATAAAATTATTATAACTTGAATTTTTCAGAACAAGAAATGTATGTGCTGGGTATGTAAACAAGTAACCCATATTCACAATTTGCGCAATAGAACAAGACGAATTTCAAGTGGACACTTGTAGAGAAAATGTTATTATAAGTAAGAAGGACCACAGAGAAAAACCGGATAAACCCAAAAACATGCCAAAATCTTTTTTCTGTATACAGGCATCTACGAGAAAACGTTGGTTTATACAGGTATCCTAAGATCCAATACACGATGATGAGCGTAAGAAACATTGTAGTAGCTCATGTGCTTTCATCTATGCAAGTGAATGAATATACGTCAGCATAGTGGATCAAATATCGCTGGGCATGCTCGTATTGAGTTAAATGCAATAATTGGCAAAGAGTTAAGGGTAACTATTTGGAATTGAAAGAGAAATTTTAGTTGGAATTTTTGGTGTTCATCTCAATTTCCGAACAGATTACCCACGTTTGGAATAAAAAAGCGAAGAGTGTCACCGTTGGAATTGTGTGATGTCTAACAGATACCAGAAAACCGCGAAAATCATAATCGTGTAAGAGGATTTGGAAAGAAAAGTCTAATGACTTAAAAACCTACCGTTTGGATATTGCCAATCGTGTCCATATGTGCCAAGAGTGCCTTTCCTTCCATAATTTGGCCACAGTTTCGGTAAGATTTAACAAGAAACCAATCAATGGCTGAATGTAGGATTTAAATCGTCAACGTCACAATGCGTGTGGATCACTGAACTTCAGAGAAAAGGAATGATATGCGTTCTACAGCGCAAAAAACCGCGTCAGATCGCAATTAATAACCTTTTGGGTAAATTATTGTAAGATATCCTATAAACATTAACCAAACCCTACCGTTGAAAATAAAATATGTAAATTTGGAATAATAAATTCTTGAAAGAAGCGCTCTTTGTATTATGTTCGCATCCGGATCTTCTAAACCTTTTGGCTTCTAAATATATTTGTATGTATCGGTATTTTTCCAAAAAATAAAAATCTTAAAATTTGTTAAAAACCAATCCCCATACATGCACTAAATCCACAGTTGTCAACGATCACTTTCATGTAATGTGCTTCCTGAAAATAAAATCGATCGTGGCACCGAGAATGTTTTTTTTTTTTTAAGTTAAGTAAAAATTGATTCCAAACTAAAAATTATTTTAATACAATTGTAAACTAAAATAAAAATGTGTTTAGGTTTCCGTACCTGTTTTCCTTTTGTTTGTTTCGATCGTTTTAAGCATTATAAATGAACAAAATCAATCATTAAGAAGGTAATAGAACACTTGTTTCTTTTTTTAAAACAATGGTTATAATTAAAAAACTAAGATTTTTCTCCTCTCCGATGTATAGAGAAGGGTGTTAATCGTGGAGGAGGTTTTATTTTTGATTATTATTACTACATAATGAAAGTGCCTTGAATTTATCTTTCGCAAAATACTGCACGTCGCTCAGTAAAATTTAGTCGCTGTATTGAATACAATTATATGGTATGGGTATACTTTGTAACCACTCCTTCTCCACAGTCAAAGCTTAGCGATGTTATACCTGTGGGCCGATTTGTGGGTGCCAATGAACATATATCATGATAATCGACCACAATTAACGCCACTCTGCAAAAAGAAACATTTTTGTTACATAGGATTTTTCATGTTTTTATATTTCCTAAAAAGCAAAAACTTTAAACTCTTGATAGACATCCTTATAGTTTCCTGATGATCCAAGGGGCTAAAGGATTACGTCTTACCGCATCAAAATAACACAGTAGTCAATCTGTAAATTATTTGGTTATTTTTAAAATTTCGCTGGGCGTTTCCATTTTTTTAAAATTTTTTAGTTGGCTATTAACATGTTACAAGAATATGAAAACAAGCGTACCAAGCAGAACTATACAAAATCATATGAAATGGAAGATGTCAACTGAAATTTAGTAGAGCATTTTAATATGAATTGAGTAATGAACTCGAAGAAATTAACAGAATTATAACGTAAAGTAACTTTAACGAGTCTAGTTCTTCGATCGGGACACGGGATGCGCAAACGCACTCAAGTTAGTTAGAGTGAAATAGAAAATGTAAGGCATAAGTAATAAATAAAAATCATGAAAAAAATCCAGCAGAACCAAAGAAAAATTCAACAGCCAAAGTGGAAATAAAAATATGAGCCCTTAAGGGTGGTATTAATTCGAGTTTAGGGCGGCGCTAAAAATCGTCATGTTTTTCACGATTCTACTTTTTTTTAAATATTATCAATTTTAAGAATAGCATCAACTTTGTGAAAATTGTGCTTTGGACTATTCCCCATCAAGTTGTAATAAATTTGAAAAATTAATGTAATAATTTTATACCTTTTTAGTGATTTATTTTTCACTTTAAAGCGTCTTAAACTCGAAACTTAATAACTTCGACCTTTATGAAAATTACTTTAATAAAACCATTTTTACACTAGTATAAGTGCCTCATTAGCGAATGTGGAATAAAAAATATTGTTTGCAAGTATTGAGATAAACAATTTTTAGTAGGAAACTGGACGTTTATTGGGACTCAAGAGACGATCTAGTGACAAAAATTATTTTAAATTTCGAAATCTCCGAATCATGCACGAAAAGACTGGCAACAACTATATCGTGATTAGTCCGGGCGTTATACAAAGAATTTAAGGCAATTTATATATAATCCCGAAATTACTCAAGCGTAAAAATCCTTTACTACTTGTGTACGGAGTATAGTCATAGAGCAATTATCTTAGGTTAGGTTGTGGCAGCCCGATATTTCAGGCTCACTTACGACTATTCAGTCCGCGTTGTCGAGTAGCCAACATTGGTGTACTTCTCTCTTATCACGAATGCTGCTGCCGATTCCATGTTAAAAGCCCAGACAAGGGAACCTCCTTTTTTATGCCGATTCCGAACGGGGTTCGAATTACAGTGAAACCACTTAGAGACTATGAAACCCCCAGAAATGTCACCAGCATTACTGAAGGGAGATAATCCACCGCTGTCCAAGCAAGGAAATCAGACCCCACGACCCTTGTGTATGCAAGGCGGGCATGTTACCTATTGCACCGACGGTGGCTGCCTACAATTACAATTAAATTATCTTAATACTTTCATTCTTTCATAATACTCAGTGAGAATACTGGTTGTTCCCCCTAAGGCAAAGAAAAATCGTATGTTTAACATGGGGCCTCGACCGGGCTTGTTTTATCAAATATTATAGTTGGTTAAAGAAATATAAGAGCTAATAGGTTATATTTCGTTTGGTTGTAAAATGAAGTTGGATAAATAAAAAAATAAAATAAATAAAATAAATAATTGAAACACCATTACACTGAAAAATAGAACTTCATTTGTGACATTTCCTCTATAGCAATCCCACCAAAAAAAGCGTCCGCCAAAAGAGTAATTAAAATGTTTTTTTGAATCCGGAAGTGGTGCAAATTTTTTTTTTTTTTTTTTGGACGGCAGAAGCGATGAATTTAACATCGGCTTGTCATAGGAGGAAGGTCCTCCCATTATCCCAAACAAAAGCCGGATGTAACTGAATTTGGCATCAGCTTCTTTAGGTGTGATCCGAATTCAATGTTTTTGGATCGTAAATTAAAAATTCTGTGATATTTTGCTCAAATAACTAAAAAAAAAAAAAAGGGCTTTTTTTATATGTTGTTTAATGTATTCTAAACGCTTGTGCGAAAACGTTGACCTTTAAATATTTTCAAAAATTCACAAAGGTTTTTTCACGATTGGATTTAGCCATAAAGATATATAGTTTATTGACGACACTTCTATCAAAAGTATTGGTTAATATTGTATCTTAGCCTGTGACTAAGTTTTAAGAAATGACGCGGAAATCCAAAAAGGGCAAACCCTTTTTCGGTCTAGGAAGTGATCGTCAAAGTCATATTTTTAGCATTGTTCTATAGTCACTATGTTGAGTTCGGTACATAACTAAAAAAATCTAATAACTAAATTATGATTTTAAGAACCGAAAAAAAGGAAATTTCTATGCTGATAACGTGTTTTTGAAGAAATTTCAAAAAAAAACTTTGAACTTCCTTTCCTGTAAAATTCACTTTTGTTAGAACTTAGCGGTACTTTTGAATGAAGACGTGAGTCTAGATCGATAATATGAAACTTTTGCCAATGAGGTTCCAAGAAGCATACATATTGTACAAGTCCTAATTTTATAAAATTTGGTAGAATTTTTCTAAGAGAAATGGATAGATAATTTATCAATTTATAGAGTAAAGATTGTTTGCTTGTGCGGGCAACACGTTGTTTGACGAAGCAACAACTTGTGTCCCCTTTGTTTCAAACATCTATACATCACAAAAAAAAAATTTCTGATTCAATGCACGAAATTAGTTGATCGCAATTAATTTTTAATATGAAATGTCTTCAATCACAGAAAATGATAGATCAATTAAAAATTAATTGAAGGTCCAACTAAAAATTAAATTGATCAATAAAAAATTATGATTGCTATAATTAATTTTTCGTGGATTGATTTTTGTTTCAATAAAAAATTTGTCTGATTCAATTACAATTTGTTAATTGAATATTTTTTTAAAAACTTGCCTTAGGTAGGCCATTTGAGAGTAGTAATATCCCTAAAAATTCTAATATCTCATTCATTCTGTAGGCAGTTTGATATATATGCAAAAAATAAATAATACAAATATATAAGTAAGAATAAATTAGAAATAATTGTTAAAAGGATTAAAAATTGATTAACAAAACACAAAAGATATAAAAAAAAAAAATAAAAAAAAAAAAAAATAATAAATAAATAAATAAATAAAAAAAATAAATGTCTGTAATATAAATAAAATAAAAAATAATACAAATGTAATCTATAAGAAGTAAATCAGTAAAAAGTAACTAGATAAAATATTGTACAAATGAGTTATTTTTAGTGTATTTTTAGTTAAATTTAAAATATTATGTATCTAAATAAACCTGCGTTAGTAACATTGAGAGTAGTAAATTCATATCTATAAACTTTTTTGTATTTGTTAGCCCACATATAAGTAGTTTCAAAACTATATTTAACTAAGATTTTACTTATTTTGTTGCTAAGTATTTTTTGGTCGTCAATTGTAGGCCTCATATTTTGTTTTGTTTTCTAAAGAATTTGTATTTTTTTATGATGGAGTATCTCTGTAGCGTGATATGATTGGCTTGGGAGGTTGTATAAATGGCAATATAAAATAAGAGGTATTACTGCATTTAAAATTTTATTGATATCACATACGTGATATATGCTATGTGATCTCTGATTTCAAGGATTAATGATTTGGAAATTATATATTTTAAAACTAATATCAGCTAGATTCCGGTGTTGCTGTTTATTTCGACAGATCATGTAGTTGTTGTTGCAAATTGGTGAAATATCTATGATTTGTGTGTTACTTATTTTAATTCAGGTTAATTAATGCCAGCTACACTTAAATAAGCCTATTGGCGATGGGGTATTAATATGAGATATGAAATCTGGTGATAATATTTAGTAATTTATCAGGTTTCAAAAATACAGTAGATCGCTAAGGCAGTCCTTACAAACGTCAAATATGTTAATAAGCGTATTAGCAACAACAATAAATATAAATGAGAAAAATGAAAAAATAATATATATACACACCCAATAAGATGTAGGCAAGACAACAACATAATTGTTGTTGTTTCTTACTTTAGATCCATTTACATAACACATAGATTATTGGCAGGTAATAAACTCTTCAACTAGCATAACATAACATTCTGCAACTTTTACCTGAATGGGCCATGTGGTACATTAACAGCACTATCTTATAGCCAGTAAGAACCTTTATAATCAGTTGGGCCACTAAATTGGGCTAACTAATTGAATTGAGTAGCTTCATTTATTGCGAGTATGCTCTTTCGCTGCCATTGTTCAATAAATGTACTATTTTAGAACACTTTCCATGTTGATGTATGCCAAGCATTGCACCACATGATTATGACGATCTTTTTAAATCGCTACTTATATTTATTGTACGTTTAATATTGGAACTTTAAAATTTAATATGGCTGAAGAAAGAAAGAGAGCACTAACGTCTTGTGGCCGGCAAATATTCGATGTGTTTTATGGTCCATTGGGTAAGAGATTCCATAATATCTGTGCACAATTTGAAATAGAGGGAGATAATATAGATTAGAAGGACAATATGCATATAAAGGTGTTTAGCTTCCCCAAACTGAGGCAAGGGCGGAAGAATTGTCGCGAAAGAATTGGAGAAGAGAGAGCGAGTTCGTGTGAGCGTGATAGTGTAAAAAGGGAATGAACTATCATTCGCTTTTCGAACGATTTCAGATATGCAGATATATAAGACGATGTCCTCTATCCCGTCCAGTTATAAGGTTCTCTGATAAATGTTAGGTCGTCATTTGAGATATTTCGTTAAGAAAATACATCAGTCACCTCGAAACTCCCTATATAGTATCCTGCAAAATTCCAAGCTATAACAATCACCTCTCTCCGTTCTTACGTTAATAAAAGAGACATCTTAATTTCACAAGGTACCTCTATACGTTTCCAGAATATTTTAAACGGATCAAAGGCACTTATAATAAACTCTGTTTCCCAATTACAAAACTAATCCAATATTCTGTTCAAAGAATACCGCCTTCACTGGATTTCGAACAAAATTATAAAGCGATGTGGTTTTAAGAAAATTAAATCGCAAAGAAGGCAGGTAACCCCAATTTTCTTAACTTCCTACATTTCCCCGCCCCTGCTTTTCGAAACGATTTCACAGATATGCTGATATATTAGACGAGGTCCTCTATTACGTTCTCTGATAAATGTTAGGTCGTCATTTGAGATATTTCGTTAAGAAAATACATCAGTCACCACGAATCTCCCTATATATTCTCCTGCAATAAATTCCAAGCTGTAACAGTCACCTCTCTCCGTTCTACGTTAATAAAAGGGCATGCTTAATTTCACAGGTACCTCTATACGTTTCCAGAATAATTTTAAACGGATCAAAGGCACTTATAATAAACTCTCTTTCCCAATTACAAAACTAGTCCAATATTCTGTTCAAAAGTATAACCACCTTTCACTGGAAATTTTGAAACAAAAATTGTAAAGCGATGTGGATTTAAGAAAATTGAATCGCAAAGTAGGTAGGTAACCCCATTATTTACATTACAGGGTTCAGAATAATTTATTTACATTTCAAAAATGCATTCATTTTTTCTGATGGTTTTAATTAATTGACAAGGGGTGGTCAATCACCGTGAACAACAGAAACGAGAATTTGCCCGCCTTGTGCTAGACAATCGGTGAAGCTAAGTTTTTCCCAATAACTATGCACTCAGATAGATATTCCTGATCTTACGCACATACCAATATAACGGTTATTTACATTAAACTTACCCAAATCTCTGTACTTAAGAATACCCAAACTCGTAAGAATAGATCCAATTACAGCCGATTTATCTGTGTTTTTGGGTAAAGCAACCTGAATGTCTGCACATACTTTAGCTGCTAAAACAGAATCTTGAAAATTCAATGTAGCCATGGCAAAGAATATATCTCCACATTGTTTCAAATCCAAATGTTCAGTCGCACTGCTTATATTAAAGGCCAATGAGCGTAGTAGAGGAGTACTTCTTCGTTTTCGCGAAGCTAAAGTGCTCATAACTTTAACCATTTGTGGTAAACTTATACTGGCAATCAATTTTGCGGCCTCATCATCACCAGCTACACCCAATACCGTATTGAGATCGTCAGTTCGGAATCCAGATATACGTTTCTGAGAATTAGTACCATCACCACCACCATTACCATTTCCATTTTTACCCACAGTTCGTCCAAGCATACGACATACTTTCAGAAATCGGGAATCATTTTCAAATTCATTCAATTTCACTTTATTCATTGTACTCCATTCGGCTAAAATTGATACGATCCTTAAGGCTTGTTTACGAGTAAGAGTTGCATTGCCTTCGGATACAGACAGAAGACCATTTATGGTCTTGGCATTGTTAATGCGTTCATCAATGTTGTTTGCCGTTGATTGATTTGATGCTGAACCTGCAGCGGAGCTGGTATTAGTTGCGCCTTCTTTCTGGAGGTTTTCAAAAGCGGCAGCTACTAAAGAATCTATAAAAAAAAAATCACCTTACTGTAAATTGGGAAATTGTGGTGATTAACGAAAATGTTTACACTTTGGTCTTTTTGATGATTCCCCCTCGTCTGTAGAGGTTTCTGCCGTAGTAGACTGCTTGCCGCTATGAGCACTGCTACTAGAACTCGATGATGCTGCGGCCTCTAAAGCTGTAACATTTGAAGATGATCTCATCCCATTAGTTCCAGCAAATGCTGCTCGCCTGAACAAGTGGGTAGCCGAAGCAGAGTAGAATCTTAGACCCATCATTTTGAAGCGATTATTTTCCAACAGTTATGGTTACCGCTGCTGGAATCAAAGAGAATAAAAGTTTACATAACCTTTGTTTTCATTTAATTTTCAATGAAAAAGTGGTTAAAACTTTCTACAAACTCAAAATGAAACCTAAATAGGAGAGTTTGGAATATACTATAGTTTTTATAGAGAAACCCATTATATTTTACTTTTTTGAATTGATGAGTAAAAATCTCGGCACGGGGCTTCAAAATGACAGCACACAAGAATCAGCTGGTTGTCAAAATTGATATTTACATTGTATACGGTTGGTAACGATACCACCAAAAATGCGCCTGCATTGGCAACAATTCGACAGATTGTATCGAATGTCATTGCTGTTGTTATCGATAAAAGTCATGATAGCAATATCCAAAAATAAACAACAAACAATTAGAAATATGTTTACATATATAGCTGAGTACTATGTTCAGTTTTCAAGCTGATTAGAGCAAATGGAAATGTGCAAGACAGAAATGGTATATTAACCAGAGCTGAGATTTCTAATAAAAAACTATAACTCATAAACCAAAAAGGGAAAGCATCACGTTAACCCCTTAAAACAAGCTTTATCATAAATTGGCCTGAGTTAAAATAATTAGAGACAAAATTGAAAATTGGTAAAACCAGGCCTACGTCCAATCATACGTCACAGCATAATTAACCCTGTGAAATATAGAGTTTATTGTCCGGAGGAGATCTCAACATGAAATTCACGGAATCACTGCATTGACAGTGGCAGATCAGGTAGACCTAGATACACGTCGACCCCTCGAAGCGTGAAAGACTTCACACACACACGCTCACGACAATACGTAAAGAGGTCAATTATTGTTAAAATTCGATTACAGACCCAGACTTTGGCCTGATTCATATATTAACAATATGGGTGATATGCTCTATAATAAAGGCAAGTCAAAGGATATTACGACAATCGACATCCATTAGAATAGCATATTAACTCTAGAGTAGGCCGAAACAATGAATCATAACAACAGTCTACTCATCATTCACAATGCCGCTCTTATTTGGGAGCTGGTTTAAAGGTCGCAACAGAGAGTCTCGACGCAACTATATATCTCTTCATCCCAACACAACAACTTTCTTCATTCCGACCATAGAATCGCAAAACAACTATGCTCTGCTCTGGGTGTGCTATTTTGTTGTCTTTTGTTTATTAGAGAACATAATTTGTAGGAAACGTTTTCGTACAGGTTTTATTCTACACTCCTCTTTTTCTACACTCTCATTCAATATAAATACATATATTGTTTATTGCGCTAAGCATAGTTGTGCAAAGCGTTGAGAATCAATTTGATTTCCTTCTTTTATATCTATCGTTAACGCTAATCATCTATATCGTCATTAACAGCCGAATCTGTTCAAGTGTTTTGTTTTGAACATCTTGACAATTTGCCACCCCACTCTTATAGAATTTCAATTCATTATGTCTATACCCACCATGTTTTCCACCAGCGCCATATTTGGACTTACATATTTGAAGGGACAAAGTGAGAAACATAAAGCAGACTTTCTAATTTATAGATATATAAATAATCGATAATAGTAGAGTAATAAATGTGTTATGTATCCATATATCATCTCCATACTCATAAAGATTACTATCAATACATGGTCCTTATAGGTTTATTACTTAAGAAAGTTCCTAGCTCAATCTAAAATAAAATGAATTTAATAAACTTACCCCACGGAAAATGAAAATCTAAGATAGTCCCTGATGTGTATTGGACATACCATTTTAGTCAAAACGTAGGAAGGGACCGCCACTTTACATTTGTCATTGACGGTAAATTACACTTGTGGCACGACTTGACTCATTTCAAGGGACATAATCCTAGGACAATTTAGTAGACCATCCATGACACGTCCTCCATAAACCAGTTGGGAAAAAATTGACTGTTTCACATTTAAATCAGAAAGAAAATGTTGGAATATGTGACAACAGATATCTGATTATTTTATTCAGAATGTACTAAAGAGCTCGACCAAAGCGATATTTGGACACAGAATTTTGATATATATATAGATTAATGATCTCATATAAAGAATTACGGTATTATATACATTGGCACTATAGTTTATTACTAAAAGAAATGTTCCCTAAGCATCAATCTAAAAATAATGAATTTATATATAAATACCCCACGGAAAATGAAGCATCTAACTATCCCTGAATGGTATTGACAGTAACCATTTCTGTCAAAATATGAAGGACCAGCACTTTACATTGCATTGACGGTAATTAACACTGTGGGCACGACTGGACTCATTCAAGGACAGAAATCCTAGGACAATGTAAGATCATCCCATAGACCGTCTCATAAACCATTTGAAAAAACTTAACTGTTTCATTTTGACATCAGAAAGAAAATTTTGGAATATTACAACAGATTTTGGATTATTTATTTCAGAAAATTGTACTAGAGA
>PGFW01015397.1:23010-33589 GCA_003123925.1 Haematobia irritans | reverse complement strand
TGAAGATGTTATATAGAATACCCAGCAAAATAGAGTCGAAAATTTCGTTTGGATCCAGAAATGACGCCTGCCTAGAATCGTTTGAACTCAAAGAGTATTTAAAAAATTCCAAAAAAATATTAATCTTACTCTGTTTTTAACCTATGTGAAACAACAACAAAAGATAAAAATTCGACTAGCTATTGTATTCGCCCGTCGCGAAAAAAATATTTCGCCCGATGGCCAAAGCTATTTTAAGAAAGTACAAGTAGTTTTTTGAGCCGACAAATGTAGTTCAAGAAAAATCCTTTGGGTGATTATTGTCAAGGAGCTCCTTTTAAACGGAATTTAAAAGAACAATAATGTTTCTATGGAGTTTGATAATTTAAATTTTCTTACTTTTATATTCCATACCATAGTTTACTTAAACCAGGCGGTTGGTGAAGAGATTTCTACCAAAAATGTAGTTTTTTTTTTACGTTGGTAGAGAATGGTACGTTTCAACATTTTGACAACATTGTTTATAGAAATAAAATTTTTACAAAATTTCCTATAGAAAAATGAAATTTTACTAAGAAGATTTCCTATAGAAATAAAAATTTGACAAAATCTGTCCCTATAAGAATAAATTTTGACTAAAATTTCCTATAGATAATAAAATTTTTTAAAAATTTCGTATAGGAAATAAAAATTACGAAAAATTTTCTATAGAAATAAAATTAGAAATTGCACTAAAAAAATTGGTATCCTAAGAAAATAAAATTTGAACAAAATTTCCTATAGAAATAAAATTTGAACCAAAAATTTCCTATAGAAATTAAAAATTTTGTACAAAATTTCTAAGAAATCAAATTTTGACAAAATTACTATCGAAAATATAAAAATGACAAATTTTCTGACAAAAATTCCAAATTAATGCAAATCAAATTTTGACAAAACTTCCTATAGAAAAAAATTTTGACAAAATTCCTATAAGAAATGAAATATCTTTGACCAAAATTTACCTATCAGAAAAAAATTTTGAACAAAAATCTATAGAAAAATGAAATTTTGACCCAAAAATTTTTCTCTAAGATAAAATGCTTCCGAAAATTACTCTATAGAAATGCAAATTTGACAGAAAGTTTCCTATAGCAAATAAGAAATTTTGACAAAATTCCTATAGAAATAGAAATTTTGACAAAATTCTATAGAATGAAATTTTTGACAAAAATTGCTATAGAAATGAAATTTCGACAAAATTTTCCTATAGAAATGAAATTTTGAAAAATTTCCTATAGAAAAATTTGACAGAATTCATATTGCAAATTTGACAAATTTCACGTATAGAAATGAAAATGTTTGACAAAATTTCCTAAGAAATCAATTTTTACAAAATTCCGTTACAGAAATCAAATTTGAAATCCTTCATTTTTATTGAAACCATTTTGGACATTTGTGGTCCGTAAATCTGAGTACAGCAACTTTTCTAATGCCAAAATTCTATTTCTAGAAATATTAGTTCAGTTAATATATAAGTTTCAACCGATATGATGGACGGTTTCCTATACAAAATGCCGTAGTTGATCTATAGAACCTTGTGTCAATTTTAACTTTGATCATGCATTTTAATTTTTTTTGTGTTTATTGCTTTGAAACTAAGCTTTCTTAACGAATCGAATTCATATTATATAATTGAAATACTTTTATACTCATATAATTTCAGTAACATCACTGCATCATCACATAGTGTGGGAAATTTATTCTAGAAAAATAATTATCTATTTTTTTTTCTTAATCCCCCACACAGGAGAATATCTCACGGAACCTAAGGATTTAAAAAAAATAACCTAGTTACTTGGTGTGTGCAACTACACCTAAGAGGAAATTTGGAACCCCAGATCACAAGCCTTTCTTAAAGAAGCAATTAAGAAAGTGATATATTTCCCCGAACAGTTTCCAAAAAACGAAAAAACACAATTGATTTCATTTATTGCTTAAGTTTTATTGGAGAAAAAATTCCAACTTGATATATAGAATTTAGAAAGAAGATTTTTAAATTATTTGACCATTGATATTTATTTAAGATTTTATTTTTTAAGAATTATTATTGTGATAAGATTGAATTGTTCTCGAATAATTTAAGTTGACATTAGCCCCCAACAACAACACACTCTGTATACGTAGTAATTAACACATCACAATATTACATACTCAAGTAAATATACCAAATATTTAAATAATTAAAAGAAAAAATATTATTTATTGAACAAACAAACTCAAACCAAATAGAATAGAATAAAATAGCCGTCAACATCGGCTTAAAGAAAAAGAAAAATATATTATACTAGGCAAATTTCCCATAGATAACAAATTTTTGAAACATTCCTCAAAACAATTATAAGACTTTAACTTGTCAATAATAATGCATCCGATACTGAAATTTATTTTTCAAAAAATTAGATATTTATTTCTATATTTTTTGATGTTTTCCTTTGTTCATTTTCCTCCTTCCACTTTGGCTTGTTCTAGTCGATCTCTACCCAAGCCAAGACCTTCATCAATTGCCGCTCCTACATCGACTAAAACTCCGGTTACCACAACACAACGTACAACGACCACAACAACTACCACTACTACAACCACAACTAGCCGTCCTAATATAACATTTCCGACTTTTAAATGTCCAGCCAATTATGACGCTTGGTATTGTTTAAACGAAGCCACTTGTTTTACGGTAAAAATTGGCGATTCCATAATGTACAATTGTGAGTGTGCTATTGGTTTTATGGGGCCACGTTGTGAATACAAAGAATTAGATGGATCCTATCAACCGAAAAGACCACGTCCGATTTTGGAAAAGGCCAGTATTGCCAGTGGAGCTACATGTATTTTGCTATTCCTGCTATTTGTTTGTCTAACTCTGTATTTACGTTATGACCAAAAATCAGCAAAATTAGCCGTGGATGATGGTAGTGATGTATTCGTATCATCACCACTACCTCCCTCCTATTTGTATAATAATTGTCGCTTTTGTTCAGATAAATATTGTTGCTCTTCCAAAGATTTCAATGATTCGAAATTTCTTTTGGAAAATCGTAAACAACACAATGGATCAGCCATGGGTATGAATGATGGCAATGTTTCCTGGCTTAGGCAACATATTGAAGCATTTCCCATGGGCTTGACTATAAAGCGTTTCAATAAAATTTAGGACTAAAAAGGGTTTAAGAAGATAGTGCTGAATTGTTTAGAAGAACAGAAAGATACACATTAAGTTCTAAGGGAGATTTTTTTTTTGGATATTTTGATTTATTGGGTATTTGCTTATCGTCTAAAGGAATGTTCTTATTTTGATTATATATTTGTTTTTTTTTTGAACAGATGGATGGTGGATAGTAAGCTGTTAGTAACAAACACAAAGCTATAAAAAGGAGGTCCCTCAGTGATAAGAGAGAAGTTCACCAATGTGGACTGAATATTCTTGCGCCTGATACATCGGGCTGCCACCTAACCTAACCTAGTAACAAACATCGTCTGCTTAGTTTCAACAACAAATTTTCTGCCAAGGCGGAATTATTCTTACTAACATAGCAAGCATTCTATAATGGCAGTAGTGTTTGGTGATAAAGTCCCCCAAAAGGTAGTCAATATTGTTGTACAAAACTCCGCTAAGTCGTGCTCTGTGCTTGTTTTAGACAAACTAAAGCATCATGTCTGTTCATCACTTTTTCAGCAAACTATTTCTATTTTGCAATTTTTGGTTGTATCAATAAACATATTTATTTTAGTGTAGTGACATACTGGGCATTTTCGAACCAAATAGACACCCAATGAATAGTGAAACCTGTCCTCTGTACCCCTCCTCTCAAATTAAAAGTTTTCCAGTTGGGTCTCAGAAATCATACATTCAGAGAAAAAAAGTCTGCTAAAAACAGCAGTCGGTGTCTGCTCATATATTTTGGGTCTGGTGAATAAAGAAAATTAACTGTTTAACTGTTTTTGGGTTTAAAATGTTCAAATAATATTTAAGGGCCAAAAATAGGTTTTTGGATATATCTGTCCTCAAATATTCCTTAAATCCGATCAACAAACATTTTGTTTGTTGGAATACAAAACACATTCCTTATATATTGTTTTTATTTAGTTACGATAGCCTCTAGTTTAACATCTTTGATCTTTGCTTGTTCAGCCAAACTAAAAAAGTTTTTTATGCGTGCCTAAAAAGGCAGACAATGTTTGTTAGTTTCAGCAAACTGTGTAGAGCTCGACGGACCCCGATTGGCAAAAAAAAAACACAATATCGGCCGAAAGGGCGATTCATGTTGCCTAGAAAGAAGCCAAAGAAATTGCATATGTACAGAAGCATAAAACAACACAAAAAGTAATTCAGTTTATACACTAATTAATATAATAAAATTATTTTACAAGCTTGGGCTTGGTTGGTTGATAGGCCTTACGACGCCGAAGACTGATTATCGATTTTTGGCCGAAGCCGATTCTAGGATCGAGCTCTAAAACAGTGACTTCTTTCCCTTTTTCAGCAGACTTTTTTCTGTTTTCGCAGAGTTTTCTGCTATGTGTACTAACAAATTTCTTTGGGTGTATCTATAGATAGCATCATCAAAAGCTTTCACTTTTTCAGCAGACTTTTTCGGTTTTTTTTGTGGCCAAATAACACATTTTATTGAGTGTAGTGGCACATCGAAGTTAATTGAACCAAATAGATACCTAGTGAAAGCTGAATCCTGCTTCTTGTAGCCTTTCTTAAAAAAATCGGAGGTCTCTCACCGAAGATTTTGATTTTTTCTGAAGACTTCTGTTTTCGCATTTTTAGCTGTGTCGAGTTATACATTTCTTTCAGATAGGGGCACCCCGAAGAACCAACTAGACGACTGAAACCTGCTTTCACTTTTTCAGCAGACTTTTCGGTTTTTTTTGTGGCCAAATAACACATTTATGAGTGTGTGGCACATCCGAAGTTTAATTGAACGCAAAATAATAGATACCTAGTGAAACTGAATCCTGCTTCTTGTAGCCTTTCTTATAGGAGGTCCCTCTCAATCGAAGATTTCATTTTTTCTGAAACTTTTTCTGTTTTTGTGCATTTTTAAGCTGCTGTCCGAGTTATACATTTCAGACGTAAGGGGCACCCCGAAGAACCAACTAGGCGACTGAAACACTGCCCCTTGTAGTCTTGTTGACAGTATTGGAATCCACCTCTTAGTTAAGTTTCGAAATCTCCAAAGCATGACAAAAGGACCATGCGGATGTATCAAGAAGGTTGTGACGATTTCAGTCTCGATAAGGAACTGGATTAGCTACACAACACAAATTTTTTTTCTGATTCAATCACGAATTAATTGATCCAATCATAATTTTTCTTAGTTGAAAGTCTTTCAATCACATAAATGATAGTATCAACTTAAAAAATTAATTGACAGGTCAATTAAAATTTTATTGACCAAAAAAAAAATTAATTGATAGCTATTAATTTTTGTCGATTGATTTTTGTGTTCAATTAAAAAATTTGTTGATTTCAATTAAAAATTTTTGAGGTCTGTAAAAATTTATTAATAATATTATTTCTGTCAAATTTAAAAATTTTGATAATAATTTTGAATTTTACAAAAATTTTATGGAAAATTTTCGTGAAATTTTTTCTGTGAAGGGATGATGCAGATCGTTTTGTATTGAAAAGCAGGGATGAACCCGATTTATTTCTCTGTCGGTCGCGTTGCACTAAATGTACCTACCTCCACTGGCTCAAGAAGCTTTAATTCGAAAATGAAATATTAGATGACAAGCTATAATAGGTCTTAAACGTCTGTCAATATCAAATGCTGAATTTTAAAGAACATGAAAAATCGGTTTAATATGTTGTTTGCTTGGACAGAGGAGACACCCTTGTGTCGACCTCGATATATAGCAATGACTGATAAAAGGGTCGAGAATGAGTAACTAAAATAAAAACTAATATACGGACATACGCACTATATTCTTACGAAAGAAAAATCCTGGAATGCATGTGCAACAGCCAACATTTATACTAATAAAATAAAGAAATTCAAGTTTAGATGTAAACACATTTCAAATAGAAATAATAAAAGAAAAAAACTGATTAATTCTCGCTTTTTAGTCCATTCTTCCCGGTTGAAAATAACAGTAATTTTCAGTAAAGTTAGAAATTCTTAAAATCAAGATCTGCTAGTAACAAAAATTAAAGAATTTAGATTAAAAATAATAAAAAACAGGCAATTTGCCTGTCTGAAAAATAGAACCTCGATGTTTTGTTATTATTAGCGACGGCCGCCGCTGGCGAATATGTAGACTCATCTCGACTCAAAATTTAACGCCGATTAATCAAAAATATCGGATTTAAATCAGAAAAATGTATTAAAATTTTAAACCTTCCTAACCGGACAATATCATTTCAAATTTGCTATATAAGTTTGTGCAAAAATTTAAGCTCAGAAAATTTACCGCGGAATGTAAAATTTGAATGGTAAGACTGGTTGTACAATGTAATCTCATTACCATCTCGAATAATTTTAAAATTGATTTATAAATGGTATTTTCCGCCGCCGAATGGATAAATTTATATTCGGCTCTTAGTCGTCAAGTCGCCGCCGAAGTCGGAGGCAAAAATTTAGTGTCAGTCTCCGCCGACAAAAATGGGTCGTCCGGCTTCATTCCTGGTTATTCCACAAAATTGAAATGAATTTGAAATACAGTTGAACCTCTCAAAACTCGACACTCCCCTAAAAACGGACATCTCTCGAAACTTGAACCTCGCTCAAATGTGGACAAAAATTGGAGGCGACTGTGGGTGTCCGTCCACCTTTCAAGTATTTCTTACCGTACATCGTTTAGCGTCCGCGTATATGATCCCGGTCTTCTATAGAAACTACACCTCATAGAAAAAAAGTCTGCGTCTGCTTGTTATATTTTGTTCTTCAATGGTCGTAACGCGAACAACAATATCGTGACAATTTGCAGTTTTAAAATGTTACTCAAAGATTCTTCCAAAAAAACCAAGAATATAGAAGATTTTTTGCCAACATTCTGCTGTTTTTGCTCAAATTTCTTCCTTTGTTCAGTATTAATAAGGCACAAATTTTCGCGATTAAATTTAACTGTAGTAATTAGAGCTCGACCGAAGCATGGCTTCGGCATTCGGCCAAAAATCGATAAATCGGTCTCACGAATCGGTCTTCCGGCGTCAAAGAAGGCGCGATTAACCGAAAGCCGAAGCTTTTTGAATAATTTATTTGATATTGGATTGTCCAAGTGTTGAATTTGTCCTCAGTCAAAACATCACCAGTAGCAAATAAATACTAAAAAATTATGAAAAAATCTTTGTTTTGTCAATATACATTGCCCCAATGTTCCCAAATCCACTTCCACGTGAAAGCGGGGGGTGGGGGGGGGGGGGTTTGAATCAATTCCACGATTTTCGCGTCACCTACAAATCACTTTCAACCTGGAATTTTCGTGAAATCAAATTCACTTGCAAAAGTCTTGGTGAAAGGTTGAATTTATGTCCAAGATGGTTGTAATTTCCGGTTTTAAAAAAAACGTAACTCGCGTTAAAAAAAATTTGGAAAATGTTTTATTTTAATACATGAATTTTAATTAAAACTGCGTCCATTTTTATTAAAAAAATAAAAAATTATAATAAGTCTATGAATTCCACTTATTTTGGCTTTACGCCTTAGTGAATTTTTGGGTGATTGTGCAACCCCAGCTGGTTACAGAAAAGTTCAAAAAAGAACGTGGAATTAATGAACATCAAATTTTCACAGTTCGTCGGGATTTGACGTGAATAGATGGAAGTAAGAATTGACAGTGGATATCGGAATACTGGGTGAATATCAAATGAGTTACACCTTTTATTTTTGTATTTATGCATTTGTTTAAAAAAAAATATTCTAATATCTAAACTAATAAAACACCAATTGTCTTTAATACAAATTTGAGGAAAAATAATCCGGCTTCGGTCGAGGAAAACCCGCTGCGGTCGAGCCTACTGTATATAGTATATTTTGTCTACTGAATAACAATGTGAATAAAAAATCGGGATGGAGAGCGTCACTGCGAGGACAGGAAGAGGCAGACCAATCTGAACAAAAAATTTTTAAGTATAAAAAAAATCATGTTTAGACAAAACCATACCGAAAAATTTTAGAAAAGTCCTGCTAAAACAGCAAAAACGTCTGCTGAAATAGGCAATCAGCTCAAATACAAACATTGTCTGTTATTGTTTTAAAGACCGAATAAAAAAACATGTTTAAGAACAACGCATACGAAAAATTTTAGAAAAGTCTGCTAAAAAACAGCAAAACGTCTGCTGAAATAGGGAAGCAATCAAAGTCAAATAACAAACATTGTCTTGTATTTTTTAAGCCGATAAAAAAACATGTTTTAGACAACCAATATCAAAATTTTAGTCAAAAGCAGTCTGCTAAACAGCGCAAAACGTCTGCTGAAATAAGGGCAATTAAACACAGTCAAATAGACAAACATTGCTCTGTTATTTTTAAAGCCCGATAAAAAAACCATGTTTAGACAACAATATGAAAAAATTTTCAGAAAAGTCTGCTAAAACAGCAAAGCGTCTGCTGAAATAGGAAATCAGTCAAATAAAAACATTTGTATGTTATTTTTTAAAGCCCGATAAAAAAAAAAAAAAAAGCATGTTTAGACAACGGCATATGAAAAATTTTAGAAAAGTCTGCCTAAAACAAGCAAAACGTCTGCTGAAATAGGAAACTCAGTCAAATAACAAAACAATTGTCTGTTATTTTTAGCCTGAAATAAAAAAAAAAAACATGTTTAGACAAACCATATGAAAAAATCTAGAAAAGTCTGCCTAAAAACAAGCAAAACGTCCTGCTGAAGATAGGAAATCAGTCAATCAACAAACAAATTCATCTGTTATTTTTAAAGCCCGATTCACACTACAACAACAGTGTTAATAGTTCTGTCTGAATACAATATATATTTGGCCAAAAATTTGAAATATTTATCAATGAGGCGAACTTCTAAATACATTTCACAGTGCAAAAATATAAAAAGAAACCTCGTTTGTTCTTAAATATGTTCACTGGCAGGAAAAAAATATATATAACCTAAAATTTTTATCAATTGTTGGTTGGCTTAGATCCACGGAAGTACAAAAATATAACAGCCAGACACCGATTGGCTGTTTAGCACGCACTTTCTAATGAGTGTTCTCCATGAGTCAAAAAACCTGGCAACGAGATTAAAGGTTATTTCGTAATTAGATGAGTTTATATGCCAGTTCAGCAACACACCACGCCGACAACTATCCTTTGTTGTTTTACTCAAATTAAAAACTGCTAACGCAATTTTCTCTTGGTGATCATTCTCATGTTTTTTTTTTTTAGAAATTTGCTGCTTCATGGTTCAGCCATAGGATCGTTTTCGCGCGATGCCGCGCCACCGGCCGCCTAACGGATCGTTTTCTCTAAAATGAAATATATCGCAGAATAAAGTTTTGTTAATAATGAGAAAATTTACTGAAAAATATCTATTATTAGAAAACTCAAAATCCTATTTCTATTTATAATATTTTCATGCGAAATCAACTCTGCCCAATCACAAAAAGAAGAGAAATGTATGTATATTCCTAAGATTAGCAAATATCCTAAACCAAATATTTCATTAAGAAAGTGATAATGATTAAATATGACTGGTTTATAAGAAAAACAAACAAAAAAAAACATAGAATTCCATTTTCTTAATTACAGAAATAGCAGGACTAACCCTAAGATAATAGCAAACGAATCAAAATGATAATTCAAAAAGATCTATTAAAATTGAATAATGCCTTTAAAGTGCTTTATTTAGAAACTCAATCAAACACAATACAATACTACATAAGAATTATAGATTTGTATACAAAATTAAATGTTTTTTGTTTTTTTTTTTTTTGAAAAATTTCTAAATAAGGTATAAAGCCTTTCTTGCAAATTATATTAAGTTTTACATTATTTATACTAAAATTATGGACATTTTATCAAAATTTGACTAAAATTTGGATTTTTTTATGATTCAAATTATTTATTTAATTTAAAAAACCCCCCACATACAACTGCAACACAAAATACATAAAGTATATATTATATTATCCAAAAAACGTTATTTATTTAGAAATTGCACTTAATTCTGCAAAAAAAAATCTATCAAAATGTAAAGGAAATTAATATTGGTTATTTAAACAAATTGTCCCATGTCTTTGTTTTAATTTAATGTCTTCAACAGCAGCAGTAATTATTCCACAATTTTGTATAAATAAAACTACCACAGGACCATAGATTGTTCAGATCCATATAGTCACTATGGAGCATTTGTAAATTAACCATTTGAAATCATATAAGGTTGCCGCATCCAATGAGTGCTCTAATAAAAATATCTGTATCATATGCTGTAATACAACTAAACATGTAAACTACTGTATAAGTGACAAGCCCCAAACATTATGAAAAGTTTGTGAAAAGTGGTTGTAGCAATTTTTATTTCGTTGGCATATAAAGCAGCTAAAGACCACTCAATTAAGCTAGAAGTAATACAAATGGATGCCAAAATAGTCCCTGAA
>PGFW01015397.1:11067-22645 GCA_003123925.1 Haematobia irritans | reverse complement strand
AAACACATTCAAATAGAAAAAATAATAATAAGAAGAAAAACTGATTAATTTCTGCTGTTTTAGTCCATTCTTCCAGGTTGAAATAACAGTAATTTTCAGTAAATTAGAATTCTTAACATCAAATAATAAAAAAAACAGCAATTTGCCTGCTGAAAAATAGCACCTGATGTTTGCTATTATTAGCAGAGTTTTTTTATGAGCAGATTTTTTTTGCGATATATACCAATATTCGTAAAAAAACTTATTTTTCTTGGCTAAATATGCAAACGATTTTTCATGACATTTTTTCCCCCAAATGATTTAACCCAATTAATGCCAGCCCATAATTGGATACTTGGTGTTCAACATCGACATTCCCAATTATGTTAACAGCAGATTTTGTTTCAGTATCTACAAGAGTTATTACCAGAGAATGAAGCCGCCGAGTCGCGCCGCTGATTACAGTCGCCGTCGACCATTTTTTACCAGTCGACGCCGCCGCCAATATGTCGACTCATTTCGACTCAAAATTAGCCGCCGATTAATCAAAAATATCGATTTAAATAAGAAAAATGTATTAATAATTGTCGTATTTTTGCCAAAATTTTAAAACCTTCTACGAACAATAAATCAATTTCAACATGCATATATATAAGTTTTGTGCAAAAATTTTAGGCTCAGAAAATTTAACGAAATGTAAAGTGATGGTAAACTGGTTGTACATATAATCTCATTTACCATTCGAATACTTTAAATTGATTTATATAATGGTTCAATTTTCCGCCCGCCGAATGGACCAATTTCTATCCCTTCTAATGCCCGCAAATGTTTTTGCCCACTGATTAGAATTATATACACATGTTAATGACAACAAAGCAAGAGAGACTAACAAGAAAAATTAATTAACCGAGTAAATCAGCTATGCTGCAAAGTCCCATTGAAGAGTATTCAAATAATTTTCTTTTATATTTGGCTATTTTTGCTGTCTCAAGGTGGTGTTTTACTAAAAGCTTCCTTATGAAAATAAGGGCTCATTAACAGGTTATATTCGGCTTAGTCGTCAAGTCGCGCGAAGTCGGATGGCAACACAATTTAGTGTCAGTCTCCGCCGACAAAATGCGGTCGTCGGGCATGTCTCTGGTTATTACGCACAAAATTGAATGAAATCTTGAAATTACATCGTGAAACCTCTAACTCGGAAGCCTGCTAAAAACTGGACATTGCTCTCGAAAAGTGAACCTCCCTAAGTAAATGTGGACAAACATTGAGGCGGACTGTGAGTGTGTCCACCTTTCAGAGAGTTTCATTCATCGTTTAAGGGCGCGATATTGAGATCACTTTCTAATGAACTACCACAGCATTAGACAAAAAGTCTTTGGTGTTGCTGTATATATTGTGTGTTCTTCACATGGTCATTAGTTGTCAGTCGCCCCCCGGGCCCGCAGCGGTAACAAATGGGTCCGCTCATTCTCTGTGGTTATTACCACAAAATTGAATGAATTTGAAATTAGAGTGAAACCTCTCAAACTCGACACTCTAAAGAACCGGAGTCGGACGATCTCTTGAAACTTGAACCTGCCGCTCAAGCATGTGACAAGAATTGAGGCGACTGTGAGTGTTCGCCCACTCTTTCAGAAGTTTCAGTCCGCCACGCGTCATCACGTCGTTAGACGTCGCCGTATTGATCCCTCTTCTATAGAATGCTACACTTCATAGAAAACAAGGGACGTGTCTGCGTCTGGCTATTATATTTTTGTTCTTCAATGGGTCTAGCGAACAACAAATTCGTACAATTTTGCAGTTTTTAAAATGTATCGCCAGAGTTTTGTTTGTTTGCATAAAAACAAGAAATAGAAGATTTTGCAAAGACACATTCTTGTCTGTTGTTGCCAATTTCTTTTGGTTGTATTATAAGGCACCAATTTTCGCGATTCAAATAACTGTATATTAGAGCCCCTCGATCCAGAAGCATCGGCTTCGGCATTCCGGCCAAAAAATCGATAATAGCGGGACGGCCACCGAAATCGGTTCTTCGCGTCAAAAGGCCCGATCACCGAAACCGAAGCTTTTTGAAATAAATTTTATTTGATATTGGATTGTCCCATGTGTTTGATTTGTCTCAGTCAAAACACGCCAGTAAAAATAATAACGTAAAACAAAAAAATATGAAAAATTTGTTTTTGTCAATATAATCCTCGGCCATCGTTCGCCAAATCCACTTCCAGTGTGAATGTGAATCAATTCCACATTGGAATCGTGTCCTACAATCCACGTTCACCGAAGAATTTTCGTGAAATCTATTTCACGTTGACAAAGAGTCTTGTGTGAAAGTTGAATTATGTCCAGATGGTTGAATTTCCGGTTAAAAAGTACTCGGTAAAAAAGTTTGAAATGTTTTTATATGTTAATACATGAGTTTATTAAAACTGCGTCGTTTTTAAGTTAAAAAAATATTATAATAGATGCCGCCACTGTTCCCAAATACACTTCCAGGTGAATGAATCAATTCCGAACGATTTTCGGTCTATCCAATCCACTTTTTTCACCGAATTTTCGTGAAATCAATTCAACTGCAAAAGTCGTTGGTGCAAAGTGAATTATGTCCAAGATGGGTGTATTTCGGTTAAAAAAAAGTACTAGCGTAAAAATTTGAAATGTTTTATATTAATACACGAGTTTTATTAAATACTGCGTCCATTTTTATTAAAAAATTAATAAATTATAAATAAGTGTCTATTATTCCATTATTTTGATTCCGCCTTAAAGTGGAATTTTTGGGTAAATTTGTGGCAAACCCAGCTGAGTTACAGAAAGAAAGTTCAAAAAAGAGCGTTGAAATTAAAGACACCAAATTTTCACGTTCGTGGGATTTGACCGTGAAGTAGTGAAGTGGAATTGAAGTGGATATCGGAATATGGGTGTAAGAGTCTATTGATGTCCACTTTATTTTGATTTACGCTTAAGTGATATTTTGGGTGATTTGTGCAACCCAGCTGTTACATGAAAATTTCAAAAAAGAAGTGGAATTAAGAACATCAAATTTTCACGTTCGTGGATTGACGTGAATAGTGGAAAGTGGAATTGAAGTGGATATCGGACATGGGTGAATATCTAAATGGAGTTACGCTTTTATTGTTGTATTGTATGGCACTTTGTTAAAAAAAAATATTCTAATACTTGAACTAAAAAACAATCCAAATTTCTTCTTTAATTACAAAATCTTTGAGTACAAATATCGGCTTCGGTCGATTACTGTTTTTTGCGCGAACATCGTTTAAAAAAAAAAAAACGCTGCGGCTCGGCTCTACTGTTGATAAACTCATTTTTGTCTTGCGAAAACAATTGAATAAAATCGGGGATGGAGAGCGTCACTGAGGACAGGCGGAAGAGCAGGATCAATCAGAACAAAACATTTTATGTATAAAAAAACATGTTAGCAACCATTATGAAAAATTTTAGGAAAAGTCTGCTAAACAGCAAAACGTCTGCTGAATAGGGAAATGTATCCTTCCTGTTATTTTTAAGCCCGATAATAAAAAACATGGTTAGACAACCATATGAAACATTTTAAGAAAAGTTGCTCAAAACAGCAAAATACGTCTGCTGAAATAGGGAATATCAGTCACATAACAAACATTCTCTGTTATTTTTTAAGCCCTGATAAAAAAAAAAAACATGTTTAGCACAACATATGAAAAATTTAGAAAAGTTCTGCTAAAACAGCAAAACGTCGCTGCTGAAAATAGGGAAATCAGTCAAATAACGAAACAGTGTCTGTTATTTTTTTAAGCCCGATTACAACTCAAACATGTTATGTTATGTCCTGCTATGCTTGGATCTGAATATTTATCAATTGAGGGTAGCTTTCTAAAATATATAGCAGTGCAAAAGATTGATTAAAAAAACCGTCACTTTGTTCTTAAATATGCTTTGGGGGAAAAATATATGATAAACCTAAAAAATTTTCATAATTGTTGTGTTGTTAAGATCCAGAAGTAACAAAAATAATAACAGCAGATTTGTGTTTTTAGCAGACTTTTTCTATGAGTGTTCTCTGAGTCCAAAAAAGCCTGGAACCGAGATTAAGGTTATTTCGAATTAAATGAGTTAAAAAAAAATATATGCCAGTTCAGCCCAACGCGACAACTATCCCTTTGTTGTTTTATCAATTAAAACTGCTAACAATTTTTTCTTGCAGTATATTTGATGTTTTTTAGAAATTGTGGCTGCTTTGGTTCGCTACAATGAGGATCGTTTTCTCTAAAATAAATATAGTACACAACATTTTGTTAATAATAGAAATTTACTGAAAATATCTAGTATTAAAAACTCAAAATCTATTTCTAATTTATAAAAATATGTTTCTCGAAATCAACTCTTGCCAATCACAAAAAGGAAGAGAAATGTTGTAGATTCCTAAGATTAGCGCAAATATTCCTAAACCTAAATATTTCATTAAAAAGTGATAATGATTAAATTATGAACTGGTTTTAATAAGAAAAACAAACAAAGAAAAAACATAGAATTCATTTTCTTATTACAGAAATAGCAGGACTAACCCTAATAATAGCAAAACGAATCAAAATGACAATTCTAGAAAGATCTATTAAAATTGAATAATGCCTTTAAATGCTTTACTTTAGTAAAACAACTAACGACAATAACAATACTACATCAAGAATTATAGATTGTATACAAAATTAATGTTTTTTTGTTTTTTTTTTTTGAAAAATTCTAAATAAGGTATAAACCTTTCCTTCGACAATTATATCTAAACATATATATATTTTATATTACATTATTTAAATATCAAAATGTGAGACATTTTATTCAAGAATTTGACTAATTTTATTTTTAATGATTCAAATTTTTATTTAATTTAAACCCCCACATACAACTGCAACACAGAATACGATAAAGTAATTAATTATATTATCCCAAAAAAATTATATAATTTAGAAAAATTGCAACTAATGTCTGCAAAACAAAAATCTTAAAAATTTAACAGCAAATTAAATAAATGTTATTAAACAAAATTGTCCATGTCTTTGTTTATTTATGTCTTCAATCAGCAGCTAGGTATCTTATTCCACAATTTTTGTATAAATCTAAACACCACCAGTGGACCATAGATTGTCAGCGATCCATATAGTCATTATGGACATTTGTATAACCATTTGAAATCATCATAAGTTGCCGCAATCCCAATGAGTGTGCTCTATAGAAATATCTGTATCATACTGCTGTATAAACATACTAAACATAAACATACTGTTAATAAGTGACAAAGGCCCCAAACATTATGTAAAGCTTTGTTGAAAAGTGTTGTAGGCAATTTTTTCATTTCGTTGGCTATATAAAGCACTACAGACGCACTGCAATTATAGCCTAGAAGGTAATAAAAGGATGGCCACTAGTCCTGAAAGTATAAAAAGTATAAGGATTGGACAATGATTAATTGTACTTTAGAAAGCAATAATGCATTTGTTAAAGAAATTTTTAGATGTTTTCTATCAAAATTTCACAGATTCTAGAAATAGAAAACCCCTAATTAAAATAAACTGTCTTGAAGAGAAGCAAAATGACGCTATAGAGCAGCGTTTTACCATTGCGAAAGTTTTCTTGGATGTTTAGTAAGCTTGCCAATATTCAGCTCTAACTAAGATGGTTGACTGATCATATTTCCGTTATGGGAAAAGAGATTTCGACAAAATTTTCTATAAAAAAATGTTGACAAAATTCTATGGAATAAAATTTCGGACATAAAATTGTTCTATAGAATATAGCGATTTTCGACATAATTTGGACCACAGAAAATAAAATTTTGAAAAAACTTTCTATAAGAAATAAAATTTTTGAACAAAATTTTCTATAGAAAAAAATTTTGGACAAATTTTCTATAGAAATACAAAAATTTGACGGAAAAATTCTATAGAAATAAAAATTGTTGACATTTTTAAGAAGAAATAGAATTTTGACCAAAATTTCTAAACAAATAAAATTTTCTTACAAAATTTTCTATACGAAAAAAATTTGACAAATTTTCTAAAGTAAACAAATAAAATTTTGACAAAATTTTCTATAAGAAATAAGTATTTTGACAAATCTGACCACAGAAAAATTTTTTGAACCAAAATTTTTCACTATAAGAACATAAAATTTTAACAAAGTTTCTATAGAAAATAAAATTTCGACAGAAATGTTTCTAAAGAAATAGGAATTCTTGACAAAATTTTATATTGGAATCAATACATCGACAAATTTGAGCAATAGAAAAAAATTTTGAACGGAAAATTTCTATAGAGACAATTAAAATTTTTGACAAATTTTCTAAAGAAATAGGAATGTTTTGACGAAAATTTTCTAAGAACAAATAAAATATTTAGCAAAATTTTCTATATGATATAAAATTCTTGAAAAAAAAATCCATAGAAATAAAAATTTTGAACAGAAAATTTTCTATACGAAATCAAACATCCGACAATTTGAGCAGCAGAAAAAATTTTTTGACAAATTTTCTTAATAGAAATAAATTTTGACATTTTCTAAACAAATAGAATTTGACAAAATTTCTAAACAAATAAAATTTTACAAAAAGGTGTTCTTATAGAAATAAAAATTTGAAAAAAATTTTTTAGGAATCAAACATCGACAAATTTGAGGCACAGAAAAAATTTTTGTTGACAAGAATTTTCGTATAGAAATAAAATTTTGACATTTTGTCCCTAAAAACAAATAAGAATTTTAATTGTTGTTTTTTATTGTTTTTTGTGATCTCAGCTTAAAGCCATGCATGACTAAAACTACAAGTGTAGGGCTTAACCAACAGAGAAAAGTTATCTGTCAAATTTATTTGGGCAAAGCCCTATACGACTGCAAGACAAGCATACTTTCCGCTCTGTTGGTTAAGCTACACTTGTAGTTAGTCAAGCATGGCTTTAAGCTGAGATCAAAAAACAAAAAAAACAACAAAATAACGAATTGAAGAGGAAGCCCAACAATAACAAAACAAAACGAATGAAGATAGAGAGGCAAGCCTCACAAACAAAACAAGCAGCGCAAATACAATACAAATCGATGATTTTGAGTTTGTGCAAAGGAAAAAGATATGCTGGCAAAAATTTGTTTAGGCAGGTAGGCCGACTTGCAAACGCCTTTTTCGGCGAGTTCAATGTGTAGTTCACGTTGGTTGAGTTGAATTACACATATTTATTCTGGATAATTGGTTGATAAGTTTTGCTGCAAGTAGAGGATGCTGATGGAGGAATTGTTGGTAATTCCGAGACAAGCTTACATCAACCATCTGCAGTCTATAAGGGCTTTGCCCAAGATAAATTGACAAGCATTTATCATGTTTCCTCTGTTGGTTAAGCTATCGACTTGTAGTTTAGTCATCATGGTATGGCTTTAAATGCTTGAGATCAAAAAACAAAAAAAAAAACCTACAATAACGATTGAAGAGAAGCACACAAGTAACCAAACAAAACGAACAAATAGAATTTTGACAAAATTTTCTAATAGAATAAAAATTTTTGACAAATTTTCTATTAGAAAAATAAATTTTGACAAAATTTCTAGATCAAACATCGACAAATTTGACCAGAAAAAAATTTTGACAAAATTTTAATATAGAACAATAAAATTTTTGACATTTCTAACAAAATAAAATTTTGACAAATTTTTGACAGAAATGTTCTATAGACAATATAAAATTTTGAAAAAGTTTCCATAGACAATACAAATTTTTGACAAAATTTTCTATAGAAATCAAAACATCGACAAATTTGAGGGAACAGAAAAAATTTTTGACAAATTTCTAAATAGAAATAAAATTTGACAAAATTTTTCTATAGAAATAACTATTTTGACAAAAATTTTCTAAATGAAAAAAAAATTCAGCAAAATTTTGTACCAGAATAACATTTTGAAAATTTCTACAGACAATGAAATATTCTGAAAAAAAATTTTCCTAGTATACAATTTAGGTAATTTTGACAAAAATTCTGTATATGAAAGTTTATAATTCTTAAGATTCATATTTCCTAATTAAGGCATCAAAGATTTGACAACATCTTTAGAAATAGAAATTTCGACAAAATTTTAGTAGAAATAAAATTTTTGAAACATATTTCACAGATAAAAAATTGACAAATTTCTATATGAAAAATTTCTGACCATTTTTATAGAATATTCTGACAAAATTTTTTTCTAAGAAATAAAATTTTGACAAAATTTTGTAAAGAATAAAATCGTTGGTCACAATTTTCGTAGAAGAAATAAATTCTTATTAGAAATAAAATTTGTCTGATAGAAATTAAAATGTTGCCAAAGATTTCTAAAGAAATAAAATTTCGACAAAATTTCTAGAAAAAAGATTTGACAAAATGTTCTAAAGGAAATCAAATTTTAACAAAACTTTCTAAAGAAACTAAAATTTGGAAATTTCGTATAGAAATAAAATTTTGAAAAATTTTTTCTAAAGAAAAAATTTCTATAACAAAAATTTGAGCGAAAAATTTCAAAGAAATGGCATTTTTACAAAATTTTCTTTTTATTGTGGCATTACTCAATAACAAAAAAGAAAAGATCTATTACGCTAGAGCTTGTAAACCTTCCGCAATATGCTATGTTTTGTTCTAGAAAGTCGCTGAAGTCGCTAACGTGAATCGCTTGATTCTTAAATTAGTTCACGTTAACCTCGAGTGCACCGTAATATTAGATAATAAAAGTTGAGAAAATTTGTCTATAGAAATAGAAATTTTGGCAAAATTTCTATAAAAAAAAATGTTTTTTTTGACAAAATTTTCTAATTAAATGAAATGTTTACAAAATTGTCTATAGAAATAAAATTTTGACAAAATTGTCTATAGAAATAAAATTTTGACAGAATTGCTAATAGAATAAAATTTGACAACCAATTTCTAAAGAATAAAAAAATCGTTATAAAATTTCTAAAAAAAACTAGAAAGTATATTATTACCAACAACTCCATGTGTGGTATGAAAAATGAATTTTCTAATGGCAGATTTTTATTCCTAACACCACTAGACAATTATGGAACTTAGTAGTTGTAATATCCAATGTGTCTTGTGTTTTCGCTACACGATTGTCAAAGGTTTCTAGTCCATGCATTCCGCGATAATGAGCCATTAAACCTCCCGACCATTAAACAGACAAACTGAAAGAAAAATCAACCATAAAAACTCAACTGTGAAATATTATTATGCATAAAAAGCATGGCGCCCATAAGTGTTGACTGTAACGCTCTGGGACTTACCACCAATGGTGCAAAATACGCATGAAAGGTATATCCTGGGATTCTAATGCGGCAACAACATCCAACACATATAAATCGAAGACGAATTCCAATGAGTAATATCGATTAGTGGAAACGAGAAAAAATTCAGTTATTTGGAACTTCGTCGGAGCTTGTGGACCCGATTTGGGGGGGATCAGGGGGGGGGGGTGTTTTTGTCTTTTCAACTTTATTGATCATATTACCCGTCTGACGCATATTGCCCTTCAAAATTGATCTAATGGTTTTGGAAATTCTACTTGTAACTTATCATTCGCTTGATTTGATTTTGATGATCTACTTGCTGGTGGTGGCATTTCTCTCTTATCGATCATAGAGAGGAATGAGTAACAAGCTATTCGAAGACATGTTCTCGAGCGCCATAGTAAGTCAATACTTTTTGAGGGAGTTTCTCATCGCCATGCTATTCTATCTCTGATTAATTTCAATGTGTGTAACCATTGTACTGTCGGATCAACAAAACCTGCGTGAATACTTAAATTCGCGACCATCTTAATCTAAACATTCATTTCGTTTCGAAATTATTCTAAAGAGACATGGCGCTATCATCTAAGGTAATTATAATATAGTGGTTTTCGTTTTAAGAAGTTTTTTTCAACCAAGAATAAATATAAACTAACATTTGAATTTTTTGTTTTAAAAGTTTTGTGATCCTATATATTCTTTATCTTCTAATTAGAGCTCGATCGAAGAATCGCTTCAGCTGCGTATTTGCCAAAAATGGGATAATCGGCCAACACGAATCCGCCTTCGCGTCTGGAGCACGGTTACCACTCGTGCGCAAAAAAATAATACTATCGAAATTTGGAGAAAAATTTGTACCAAAACATGATGTCAAAATCCTATTCTATAGATAAATTTTGTCAGAAATTAATCTATAAGAAAAGTTTTCTCAAAATTTTTATTTCTATAAAAATTTTTTTTCAAAATGTTGTTAAATTTTATTTCTATTGAAAATATTGTTAAAATTTATTCTATAGAAAGAATTTTGTCAACATTTTAATTTCTACAGAAAATTTTGTTAAAATTTATTTCTATAGAAAATTTTGTAATTCTTTTTTTATTTTAAATAGAAAATTGTTTGAAAAATTTTAATTTCTATAAGAAAATTTGTCAAAATTGTATTTCCATAGAAAATTTTGTCAAAATTTTATTTCCATAGAAAATGTTGTCAAAATTTTATTTCCATAGAAAATTTTGTCAAAATTTTATTTCCATAGAAAGTTTTGTCACAATTTTATTTTTATAGAAAATTTTGTCAAAATTTTCTATAAAAATAGAAAATGTTCTCAAACATTTATTTCTATAGAAAATTTCCGTCAAAATTTTTGTTTCTATGAAAATTTTGTTAAAGGTTATTTTATAGAAAATTTTTGTCAAAATTTGTTTCTATGAAAATTTTGTCAAAAGTTTGATTTCTAATGGAAAAATTTTGTCAAGAATTTTTATTTCTATAGAAATTTTGTCAAAATTTTATTTACTATAGAAAATTGTCAAAAATTAATTTCTATAGAAAATTTTGTCAGAATTTTGAGGTGGCTATAGAAGAATTTGTGTCAAAATTTTATTCTGAATAGAAAATTTTTGTCCAAAATTCTATTTCTATAGAAAATTTATTTTTTATTTAATTTTTTCTATAGAAAAATTTTCTCTCTATAGAAAATTTTGTCAAAAATTTTATTCTATAGAAATACAATTTATAAAATTTTCTATAGAAATAAAATTAGCTACAAAATTTTCTAAATAGGAAATAAAATTTTGACAAAATTTTCCTACTAGAAATAAAATTTTGACAAAATTGTTCTAGGTAGAAAAATTGACAAAATTTTTCTCGAAAAATCACAAAGTAATTTAATTTTAATTTGGCAATCAAAATTCCTATGTCTTAAAATGTACCTTAACAAAACCGGATGACATACTGATGCAGCACAATATGAAGGCGGAAAAACCTGAAAGTGTTTGTATTATTTTATTATTATGGAGAAAATTCTTTAGATATTGGTTACAATGTCGTCTTATATACCTAATTTGCCATGCGTGGTATGTAATTGGAAACCTTTTTGTATGCATTTGATAAGAACTCCAGCAATACCGCAAGCTCCACCCAATGCCTGTAAAACCCAATGAATGGTGGTTTTTGTTGTTCTACGATAATGAAGGGTCAATGGGTTTTGATTGTAGTGACACATTATCCCTTCAGCCATTAGAAATGTGAACTGTAAAGAAGGCCAAAAATTGGGTTATATGTAAATTAATTGGATTATCATCATAATAAATATATAA